>KV745022.1:0-56073 GCA_001692735.1 Lepidopterella palustris CBS 459.81 | reverse complement strand
CCCCCCCCCAAACTCTCCCAAACTCCTCCAACTGGCGGACCTACTGATTGTCCAGATCCTCTCCTCCTGTCCGTTCTTGGTCGCGCCGCTGCTGTTTTGGATACGTGCTGCAGCCACCTTCTCAGCCCGACCATCCCCCAGGCTTGGCCTCACCCTCCCCTCGCACAGGCTGTCACAAGCGCAACAAACGTGACAGCGGAAGCTGGGGACAAGACGACGCCAGCACCTCTTCGTCGTCCGCACATATTGGACATATTGGACGTCTGTCGGCCGATCCACGGCCTCCGTCGAATCCCACTCAGGCTAGGGTTGGCCCGCCTATCATCAATGGAGAACACGGAGGCCTTCAATTTTCCATCTGATATGTTTTTTAATACTAGTGCAGCCCTTGATTATTCAAGAGCTACTGAGCGCCAGAATCCTTCCCAGCCGTCGCATTTGGGATTTTCTTTCCCTGCTGCTGACGAAGACCAGCTTGACGCGTGCTATGAACATGCGGGTGCTGCACGCTCTAATCTGTGCGATCCTCTCATTGAGGCTGCACTCCCAGCAATCATCCCACGTCCAGGAGGACCGATGGTAGAACTCCCATACCCCGAGCCAGACGTCCAGCCTGAATTCAACTTTGTAAACCTTCCGGGAAACGGTCTGTTTGGTGCGAGTGCTTCGCTTCCTTCGCCTCCAATACCAAAAGCTGGGCGTGCCCTGCGACTTCCTTCTTTCGACCTTCTCGGTATCGGCGCTCCACACCCAGATCGCATCGTCTCCAACTGTGAAAATCCCTTCACTTCTCTAGGGGCAGGGCCTCTATCGAAACCAGAAGACCCGCTTCATGCGCTGAGCCCTGCCTTGAGTCGTCCTCGCCATCTTGGCGGGGTGGGCGATCCGCCAACTTTCGGTGTGGACGACGCAGAGTTGGAACCGGGCCAAGTCCGTACCTTCATTCCTACCATCACTCCACCCGCCGAACCTGGCACAATCACTTGGGGCAACTTTGCGAATGTGAAGACTGCGGCGATGGACTCTTCCCCGAAATCAGATCCTGCAGCCCTATCAACGCCACATGATGATTTAACTCCGACCGCGCCGAGTGCCCATCCAACGTCACAAGAAGTACCAAGTTTAGGGCAAACAAGCAGTGCGAAGCCTTGGATTGATATGGCAAAGAACATCATCAGTAAGTCTGGTTGAGGAAAAAAAAAAAATTTATTTGCCCGATATTAGCTAACGAAAGCGTGCAGTAGGCCATATAGCATCATCCAAAGAGGACTGTGTCAAAGTGCTGTCACATGCCCTTCCCTGCCCATCACGGGTAGGCCATGTCTTCCCAGTCATTATTGACGCCATACACGGACAAACACCCGACCGACATACCTCCTGGGTGAACGTCTTTCACGCCGTACCAGGTCGATTCAACCTAGCTGATCTGCCGACATCACCTCCAACCACTCCTGGACCAGCAATAGGGGGAGATGATTACTTTACCACAAAAGTATTTGATAGCGCTGTTGCGGTATCGGACTACCAAGGCGACTCGAAACTCCTTCCATCATCTCCGCGACCGGTTGTTGCACCGTTGACGGTCAACGTTTCCATTGTGGAGCGATACATTCCCCCGATCAATACTTATGAATTCGCGGAACTCTTTTCAACGGCAGGACGATCTCTTCTACTAGATCGCTTAATCGAACTCTCTCCAAACAATGGCGTCCTTCTCTTCGCCTACCCCACAAGGACAGGCGGCCGCACCTTTATGAACGAATATCTCGGTCCTATCTTAGACCCGCTATTACGCTCCATGGCCGTCGTGCACAACCTCTCCGCGGATCTCGGCAACTCGCTTGGTCACATGACCGCCGTTGAGCATCTCCTAGAATACCGATTGCTGAAATCCCGCATGGAAAAGTTCTGCCATCACCTCAGCACCAACAGCAGCACATTAGAGAAATTCCAAAAGGGGAAGGTAAAGTTCGAACTCATCTACTCGTCGAAAGAGGAAGTAATGCTAGATCGGCAGGTGTGGGCTACGGATTGGTGGATTAAACAGGAGAAGCCTAGGGTCCGAACCGCTGTCACAAAGTGCTTTCGCATCTCGCACAAACTGCCGGCGGACTCGGAAGTTATGCCTACGAATCTCATCCAGGAGATTCTGGATGGAGTGGCGAGCAGGCAGTATGTGTACGATGCACCAAAGAAGGGAGTAGAGATCGGAGTATTTATCATCCGGAAGTCGCAGTCATGAGAGCCATGAATGTAATGTCGAGACGATTCGTGGACGAATGCTGCATAGGCCGTGTCTTGATCTGGAACTGGGAGGTTTCGATTGATTGGTACAAGGTGTTTTGAGAATGTAAGCGAGAGGATGGTTCTTCCTTTGTGGAATCGTCGAGCAAGCATATAGAAGGAATTCTGAGGGATCGTTTAGCTATGTAACTAATACCCCATTTTCCTTTCCTTTTATTCAAAGCATATTAATGGAGTCCTCAATCTTCTTGGCAAAGCGTTCCGTATCTTGACTAGATTCCAAAAGTTGAGCGACTTGTTTGATTTTCGATATGTGTGGGCTGTGAAAGCATTTAATCGAATGAGAAATAATTACGTAATCAAATTCACATCAGATTCACAGCCAAGTCCTCCTGCATATCTCGGGGTTAACCGATCCCTGGTCCAAGCGGTAATGTCACCTGGGTTTTGTCGGGTTATTAACGTAATAGATGTGACTGTACTCGAGGAGCACCCTGCTACATCATGTCTCCACTTTAGGTTGTTCAGTGACTCCTCGGACAAAAGATGTGGAAAATGTTAATGTATTTAGGTAACGGTGAGTGTGAGCAAAACAGGGTTGGGAATGAAGTTTTGGTATGGAGAGTATAACGAGTTTGCTCCTTCTCTGGCCCACTGAGGAAGTAGTGAAAAAAAAAGGGGGGGAGGGGGGGGGAGGGGGGAAGAATTGCGCCACGTGGAATATTGTGCCACTTTCATGATAGACTATCATGGAAGCTGGAGGGGACAAGAAAATCATGCCGGATTCATAGATGATGCCCTCACTAGAGTTTGCCTCCTCAGTGCCTTCGTCTCTTCTTCTATCCCTCGTCTTCCTCTCCGCTACCGCTACCTCAACCAAGTCAATCCCCTCGACACAACAACCCGAGAAAATAAGCATAATAGACTCAAACGCCAACACCGATGGCAATCATTGAGCACCATCAATCGAAAGGGTGCACTTCGGATAAACCTTCCAATCTCGGAAACCCGTAACCTATGGATTCAAACACCAACATCAACACCAATCCCTTCACACGATCCACGGCATCAATCAAGGGAGCATCCAACGGAAACCGATCCAACGGAAACATATCTAGTGGAAACCTATCCACCACTCCCGACATTTCCGCTATACCCGCACTTTCGTGTGCATAAGGGGCGTAGCGAGAATGTGAGTGAGGTGTGTGACCGCGGCTTTTGAGGGCACGTAGGCGAATTCGCTGCCGCTAGACCCCTTCGTAATGCCATGGACATGTAGTACGGACCCGCGGCGTTGGTCTTGAACGTATTCGGCCCAGCTCTCCGGCTCGGACTTCCAGAAATGCTCTGGGATGGCTTGGGGGTCCTTCATATCGGGCTGGCTGTCACTGGATGCCCCGTTTGGAGCTGACGTTGGCTTGGAGGCTTGGCGTATGGGGTAAATGGTGGGTCTAGGATTGGGGATATAGACATTAGAAACTTTCGGGATTTTTTTGACCTAGGCCTGTAATGTCGAGCTCTGAAGTCTGCTCTAAAACTTCCTTTCGGCGCGATACAATGTATTCTTTTGCTCTATTGGCGACGAGGGCTTGTGTAGTTAACCCGATACCTCTTCCACCTCCGGTAACTAGAGCGGTAATGTGGGAGACGTCGAAGAGTTTAGAACTTTTTAGATGGGAGTCGTCTGCCATTTCCTGTGCTCATATGTCGGATGATGTAATATGTGGACCGAGGAGCAAGACAGACTCTGATGGTAGGAGACGTTCTGGAGAATAGGCGGAGCATTCTAAAGGGTTGAATTTTCTTTCTTTCTTTCTTTCTTTCTTTCTTTCTTTCTTTGTTTCTTTCTCACTTTCTTTAAAGTAATCTGGTTATGAGAGAGTAGAAAAACCATATCATGACATCTACAGGGTTGGAGCAAGGGGCGTCATCAGGAATAAAGGGGTCCACGCCCCGTTACTGCTGGTTCACATGAAAATGGAAGTATACAAATACGATGGATTAAATAAAACTGATCCATTATTCGCGCCGAAGAGAATGAGGTTTGTTGAGCACCTTCCTGCCTGCCTGCCTACACCACTACCAGCCCGAGCGTCATAGCATCACAAGCCTTACCGTCGTCTCATCGGTCCCAATGCGCATCTTGATGCGATTACTGAGAGCTTCAGATAGCATGTCTCGACCAATTAACATGAATGCCGATTTGCAGACATGCGTAGGTTCAACTTGTGCTGGACACATTACTTTGCTCCTTATCTGCCTGGAAAGTGAGAGAGAGTTTTGGGTGAGCTAACCCAGCAGATGCGCATCGCAGGCTGTCAACCTTGTGAACGCAACCGAAATTTTATGGATATGTGTTTAACTCTATTTTTCGAGACTCTTAATCCCGATGTGGTTATGGCACTCCGCTCGACGAGGGTATGATATACACTAAAAACACAATGATGGTGCTGCAAGTAAATCGATACCGGTGGTTTGAATGAGTCAATACGGTGAACGGGGAGAAAAAAAACTCCTGAAATATTGGGTTTCCCCAGGCACTTCGGGGTTCTGGTTGTTGCCGGTTTGAAAGTTCGAATACCGTGTAAGGCGATCAATTTTTTCTTTAGTGGAAGGGGTTAAGTGGAATTATGCCTGCGATCCTTGTATTTTCTGGCGCCGGAGGAAGCGGAGCTAAACAGTTGCCGTAAGAGATTTGAAGAAATCACAGTCTCCTCGGATCCTTGAAGAGTTGGAGCAGTGATGGTGTTGGAAGTATGTGCCTCACCTTGCCAAGACTCACAATTCCACGAGATTCGGCCGAGAGATGACCAGCAAATGAGAATCTTCCCCAGATTATTCTTCGATGCTGCCTATGTGAGATTACTCAGTCTTACGCCTTATGAGTTGTCTCCCACATCACGCAATTAAGTCTCTTTTGTCAGCATTGAGTTTGGATTGGTCGATTTAACGATGCCGAGATGACAAACCTCGGGGATAATGCCATGATGCCATCGCCACAAATCCAGAGAATGAGGGGGAACGTCAACCCAGAAGATGACGACCCCTAGCCAACCCATATTTCTAATCCGTAGCGCCATATATAAGACTCCATAGTACGGTTCAAAGGACTACATCTCTAATTCCATCTACACACTACTACTTCTCTTAATTAATCTCACAGCAGATCGTTCAGCACTCTCTGAATCAAAACTTCGCCTGCAACTTCAACACCAACACCACGTTCGCCAGAACAGTACTGAAAACGATAGCAAGACCCTCTCCAATTCTCAAACAATTTAAAACGAAAGATTTCCCGAAAGCCGCCATGACGACTGCCGCTCCTCTCCAACCAACACCAGCCCACCAACCTGAGTACCCCAGCACTTTCCTCTCGAACGACACCAACACCCAAAACCAAGGAGTTCAAATTCCCCGTGGCCCCGTAACAGCATCGCTCTCCTACTACGCACCCCCTGCCGACGGCAGCAAACCCTTCAACTTTGTCGAACCCCCCCCAGAAGGCCAACCGCAACGCAACTACGGGGAATCCCTTAGAGACGTCCAGATCCGCGACGTGCGTGGTCGCGAAACCGACTTCACTCTCGACAACAATGCCTTCGCAACCATCTCGGCAGTGCACTCGCAAGAGCACGATTTCACAGACGATGCCCGCATCCGCGAGGTATACTACCCTGAAGTCGAGAAACTGATCCTCGACACCGTCCCCGGTGCAAACCGCGTCGTCATCTTCGACCATACCATCCGTCGAAGCTCCCCTGGCGCGACAAGGACTCCCGTAACACGCGTGCACATCGATCAAACAGCCAAATCCGCCGCGGCGCGCGTGGTGCAACATGTCCCTGAGGATGCCTCCACGCTGCTTAAAGGCCGTTACCGCATCATCAACATATGGCGCCCCCTCAACGGACCCGTAGTAGCGCACCCGCTCGCTGTCGCTGACAGTGCCACTGTGCGTGATGAGGACCTTATCCCCGTTGAACACCGCTATCCAGACCGTACGGGCGAGACGGCGGCCGTGCAGTATAATCCGCACCAACAATGGTATTACTGGAGCGGCATGACGAACGACGAGAGGCTGCTACTTAAGTGTTTTGATAGTGACGAGACGGTAGGGAAGTGGGGCCGCGTGCCGCATACAGCATTCGTCGATCCGAGGACGCCAAAGGGCGCCGTGGGGAGAGAGAGTATTGAAGTTAGGGCTTTGGTGTTTGGATGAGCTTTAGGCTAGAACTTTTGCCTTCTATTTAATGATTTATGAGCATTGCATTTCCAAACGAGGCTGGCATTGGCTGTTATATGTATTCTCTATCAATTTAGCCGCTTGCATAAGAGTTTAGTTCCTTTTAATCACACCATTTTGCAACCTCGGAGAGGACATTAGCCATTGCGGACGTTGTTATCTATTGTCGATTGCGTCCAGTCTGCCTGAGAGAGCCTGATGCCCAGAATGGCAGGAGGCAGTGTTACTGCAGAGCCCGCCCGCATTCTTTCCCAACCCACCGCTCCGCATCGGCCGGACCCCTTGCACCTAGGTAATCATCGAACCCGCCTTCGAAGCTCCATCGAGAGCTGATAAAGCAGCCTGCCTGCAATCCCACGCTTTGAGCATCCCAACGCTTTGAGCATCCCAATGCGTCCTGCCATGACATCTAGCCGCTCCAGCCTCCAGTTCAGCCTCAGAAGCTCAGAAGAGGCCGCCCCTCGTTCCCCTATGTTTTCACACAGTCATGGCTATGAGCCCGTCTCCGGCCTCATATCCGCCCTACCACGCCGCCCTCCAGCTCCTAGACCGCAGGCAAACCCGACCCGGGCATCGGCATCGAGCTCATCGATCATCCCCGTCCTCTTTGGTGGTTTGTTGGCCTTTCCAAACCTTGACGTCATACGGCCCTTGCATTCAACCCTACTCTCCGCACAAACTTCTCATCCTCCAACAGCCCGTCATCGGCGCCGGGACGTGGGTCCCGCAACCATGATCACCGTCTCCTGGGCCGTCCGCGCTCGCAGCATCTGCGCGCTGGTGGGCCAGTACCAGCGCATGGCAGCCGCGAGGCCGATGCCCGGCTCAAGCTGTGTAGGTGGAGGTTGCAGCCTGCTCTAAATTCCGCCGCTGGACCACGTCTTTCTTAAGAATATTACACACCCTTGTGCCGATATGCTTCGAGTGGAATTATTGTGAATATAATATGCCCTTGTTGCATGTTTGCGTGTTTGCGTGCGTGGTGGTCCGCGGGATTGAGTTTTATATTGGTTGGTGACATGTTTGGTTCGTGTGTGGTTAGGTGTTTTACACCATTATATATATATTAGGTTCTGGCCACTGTCTGTTTGAACATATCATGGAGCCCTCGGTCGTGATAACACGGACTCATTTGTCAGGCATATACTGCATTCTCGTAATGGACTTGATGTTCTAGATAGTTAGCAGTAGTACCCATGCATGACAGTTACATCTTGACAACCATTCATATGATCCAAAAAGGAGAGATGTCATCAACCCGTAAAATTTGTCTAGTTAGCCAAAGCAGTCTACACACAGCAGGTTGAACAGAGTACAGTAATTCTCGCTTCCCTCTTCGCCCGTGCCAATAGCAAAACGCCCGCTAAAGAAACTCCATCATCCTTGTATTTACGTCTTCTTCTTCCCAAACTTGGGCTCACCAATCTTATCCCCCCTAAGCACCACATTGAGCACTCTTTCCATAGTCCCGAGCAGCTTCTGATCCGGCGCTGCGGTGCCCCTCTCAAAGTCTGCTACGATCGTCGGCGTCGTGTTGCACTTTGTGGCCAGGTCCTTTTGTGTCATGGTGGTGCCCTTGTCGTTCTTTGCTTCAGCCCGCGCTTTCTTGATGGCGTCGCCGACGCGCACGCCTACGGTCTTGGGTTTTATGATTTCATCGCTCCGGTCGACTTTCGTGAGGTGCTGGCCTTCGAGGGCGGGTTTGGTTGCCTGGGGCAAAGGAGGTCAACGAGGGCTCAAGCTGGAGGTAGTGATTTGCCACGTCTGGGCTTCCCTCTTCTACCCTATCTGCGAGCAAGATCACTGTAGGGGTCTTGGCTCTTGTAGACAGGGTAGCTGGGGGAGAAATACCAGACCGAGGCGAGAGATATAGGTGGCAACATACCGAATTCCCAGCCGCATACTTCTTCTCCGTAGCGATGATGCCTCCACTCCGCTGTGCAGCATTTAGTGCACTCTTGCCTCTCACAACCGTCTCGCGAGGTCCTCCAGTTCCCGTGCCACGAACGCGGCTTCCGATCTTGGTTACGGATTCCCAATCGTCAGACATGGTGCTTATCGGTGGTGTAAGAGGCTGTGAGTTGGGGTGTTGTTTATTGGAGTATTGGTTCGGTATTGGTTGAAGGTGTGGGAGTTGTAGTTTGTGGGAGGAGAGTGAGGTCGTTTGTGTGAGGAAGGTTTAAGAAGGCAGGAGGCTGATATATGAATGAGTGGTGAGTCGATCGCTCTCGCGGGGGTCCACAGCCCGAGGGCAGTGTTGGAGGTGAGTAATGCGAACCGCTAGTCTATATTTGGCTACTGCTGCTTCTGGAACTCTCTACCCCCCTGGAATTCACATGAGCCACACAAGCACTGTCCCTGAGAACTGTTGAGTAGTCCTGGATCTGGAAGAAAACAATTACAAGCTCTTTGGGGCTTATCTAATTCACTGCAGAAAATCGCATCAGAGTTGAAGACTGAGTTGAAGGAGGAAGGTCATCCTCATTCATCCTGAAGATAACCTAGTCGTCCTAGGTATCAACCGTCTCATCAGACTCTCCGCACCAGCGGGGTCACCTTCTACTCATCCGTTCCTACCAGTCATTGCAATCACCGATGTATGATACAGACGAGACCAGAAGCCGCAAATGCCAATGCCGAAATTATCTGTAGTCGACGCTAGGTGCGACGGACTCCCAAACCAAGAAAAACCAAAAATGTGGAAACAAACCCTTTCGCCATGATCCGAAACATTCAAAATAGCATACGTTTAGCCGGCCGCCAGACCAATACAGAGACTAAAATGATAAAAGGTAACGATTTGGGAATGAGATAAGGTCTAGCAAGTCTACCGCAGCACTTCGAAGTCATTCATCGCCTACGACGTTTTCGGGGCCGTCATGTCGTCAAACCGAGGCTTCTAAATAATATCGTCGATTCCGAGCGCTTCCGTGGCCTTGACGAAGGTGTCGAAGGGAGTGCATGCGCCCAACGCACGCTTCATGTGGGCATTGACCAGTTGGAGGCCGTAGATGTAACTAGCATTAACCCAACCAAATCTGTAGTAACAATTAGTAAACACGTTCAAGTAGCAGGGATGATTATGTGGAGAAATCATACCCTTCGCGAGGAACGCCCTTGAAGTCACTGCCTTGATTCCCGTACTCCGCTACCACTTTGTGGGGATCAATCACGCGAGTGACATCGTACTTTTCAACCACAACACCGTTAAAGTCGACAAATGCCTTAGTGACCATGTAGAGCCATTTGTAGGCTAGTCGCTGTGCTTCCGTTTCATATCCATATCGCTGAAGTCCAACCCAAGCAAGCATCTGCTGAGGAGCCCATCCAAAGGGATAGTCCCATTGACGGTTGGGACGATCGAGGCCTACCGCACCACGAGATTCTTCTGTTCCGGAGACGAGACCTCCAAACACCTCAAACTTGGGAAGTGCTTGTGAGACGAGTATAGCCGCTTGGCGAGGAGTGGCAAGCCCGGACCACATAGGCCAAAAAGTCGTGGCGCTCTCGTACGTGCTTTGCTCTTTCGTGACAGTATTGTAATCGAAATACATGCCCTTTTCTTCATTCCATAGGTACTTGTCGACTGCCAAGCGTCTCTTTTTAGCACGACGGTCCCAAGTTGCAGAGGTTTCGATATAGCCTGGACTCATTCCCTTCGTGCAAAATTCCGCGGGAATAGGAAGGCGGTCAGCGAAGTGTCCCCGGATGATACGCGCTATATCGGTTTCATATTTGTACAAAAGCGCATTGAGGTCCACGGTCGCAAGGTTAGCCGCGACCTTTTCGAGACGATAAGAGGTATCGTGGCCCGATTCTCTGACGGCTCGATCATGCAAGAAGTATTCATCTAAATCTGGTTCATCTACCTTGCGGTAGTTGTACGCCTGGACGAATTCATTGAAGGTCATGTTGTGCTTCTTCGCGTATGGCTCCAGCAGATGCTCAAAATGGGAAGCTTCAGTTTCGGGTGGAACTCCAAGCCCGCCAGGGCGGTAGCGTGAAAGCCCTGTGGTCGGATCCAGGCGTGGACTATTCATCCAGACGGTGTGATATTCCTTGATGGCGGCAAGAACGGCCTCGCGGAGGAAGTCCAAGGCGCCCGGTTCGTACTTGATGCGCTCATAAACGCGAAGTGCCATATCAGTGAGAAAGGGAGGCTGAGAGCGAGCGAGATAGTATGACCTGTTGGCGTTAAGAATCTTCCCATAATGTTTAATGCAGAAGCAGAAGTGTTGAACCATCGGCTTGACTAAATCAACGCGATCATTGATGAGCAAGCCCAGTGATTCCATGTAACTGTCCCAGCCGTAGAGCTCATTGAACCTTCCACCGGGAACGACGAACGGCAAACCACGCAGGTCCTTCTTGCCTGTCTCGGGATTCTCGTACTCTTCCATGGCAATTGCAAGAAGACCCGGTGCCGCGTTCAAATCTCGCACATAGCTGACATCGGAGCAGTCCTCTTGAAGCCACTGTACATCTAGACGCATATCAGGATGTTCTTGCGCAACTCTCGTATAGTATTCATATTGTTCAGGCGCGCCGCGTGGGACATAGATTCTGGGTCTCGGGTCATCTGTCCAGTCCTTTGGATCCTTGCCCACTTTAGCAATATTCGAACCATCGATGCGGCGCGTCAGCCCATTCCAGAACGAATCCCGAATCAAGCGGGACAAGCGATTGACGGGATTCTCATTTAGACGGGCTTCGTCGAGAACGATAGTTTGACGGCCGAAATCTTTGGCCAATGTGAGTTCCTGCAGGAGGTTGGAGAGCATGTATGTGCCGCGGATATCGAAGCTGTTGAATCCATTGGATGCTACCGTGCCTACAGAAAGGACCTGATGACATGTTAATCCTTGCTAAAGTAATTTTCACATGCACGAGAGTACCTTGGGCCCATTGTCTTCGATAGTAATCTGCATGTTGTTGTCCGTATCCTCCCGAGAAAGCAGGGTCTTGAGTGTGGCTTCGACGGGGACGAGGAATTTGCGTGGTTGGAGGGATACCTCATCTGTTTGCCCATAGTCAGTGGTCACTCATTCAAGCCGAGATGTAGAAATCCGTACCATGGCTGATTCTTCTGGCGGGTTCTTTGACACCTGTAGTAGTGGCATTTCGACCTTTGGATTCTAGAATCTGAATACCGACTAAGATTAGCTTGCGAGACTTGGTGGTCATGAACGGTGAAAACTGACGGTGGAGTATGTCCGCACACGGGTATTCTTCTTGTGAGACTCGCCATAGTAGATGTGCGGTGCTGAGAGCGGATCGGGCTCGATGGTGGAAGAACGGTGGAGCTTAAAAGGTTGCGAGCTCATGCTATGCCTTTAGATTATGTGTAGGATGGATTGGCGATGGTCGATGAGTAGGACTTCTGTGGTTGTTGTCTCTAGCAAGGAAAGGCAGAGGTTTAAGGATTTATCGGAGTTAGGTGGGGGTGCGATGCGGGATGGCTGCGATGCTGAAAGGATTTGAGGTCACACGACGAGAGAAGGTCAGTTTAGGTTGCTTTTAGGTATGCGGGCGGACGTCAAATGATAGGGTAATCGACAATGCGAGTTCACGATGTCAGGTGAAGGGGAGTCAATGAATGAACGGCCGGGGAGCTGGGGTACTTGTAACCACCTTCTCCGAAGCTGCGTCCAAGCTCACAGCCGACAATCGGTGAGGGAGCGATGACCCACAATATCCTGGAGCCTTTGCGCCCTCCGGCCTCTCGTGGACGATACTAAACAACCTCAGGCAATGGTCTCGGGGATGTACTTAGCGATAAGAGGCGGCTTAGAAGCCGATCTTTCGCTCAGGGTCCTCCACCCCTCGCGCTACGCTATTTCTTTGTCTTTCACACATAAAACCCCGAACGCGGCTACAAGAGTTTCGGCAAAGAATCTGTGCCTCTCCTTTGGTAATTGCACTTCCTACGTCAAAAATGAGAGATGCAGCTGAAAAATCGACGTCCTTGATACTATTAGCGGGCGCAATCCTGGTTTGTAAGCTTCTTGATCCCAATTTTTTTTCCTGCCGCCAAGGGGAAAATTCGTCTTCATTGGCTTGAACCCTAGCTGGCTTGCCCTTTCCTATCAACCAAACTGTCAAGGATGGCGTCAACGTGCATGAATTTCAAACCATCCCAGGTCAGCCTCAACTCGACGAGAACGCTCTCACGGCGCGGGCGTCAACCGATTGAGACATCCGTGGGGTATGGCGGCAAGCACCCCACGTGTTACCGAAGTCAGCTTTCCCCAACTCCATGTTAGCAACCAGCGCGGAAGAATGAAGGGCGTGTCGTGCAGACGGCTTCTCTTGGCTGCTGAAACCGAAACACATCCTCCGGTTGATCACCCTGTTTCATCACATCGCCCCATGAGGCTGAGCTTCAGTTGTCAGCTCTCCTGTCCACAATCAACGGGCATTCCCAAAACGGGCATGCGAATATATTTGGTGGCTTTAAACGATATTGGCTGTGGCTCAATTCTGCGAAGCCAGATATCAGCAGCCATATCCCAAGTCGAATACCTCCTACTTTACCCAGACAATCAACGCCTTTTCTAAGGATAGACCAAAGTATCTCTTCTCGCCACACGGGTTGGAGGTTGTGCTTTCAAAGATATCGAAACTCACTTCTGGGAGCTGATACAAACCCAGCCTCCGGGTTGTTCTCTTGCGATCAAAAAAACTTGCATGATAGTGATAAGTCTATCAGAGACTCCTACATGTATCGATTCGTTTCCCATCTGTTAAAAGGATACGCCAGCTCTACTATAGGGATCAGAACCCTGGAAACCCCTTTATTTGCAAATAACCAAAGTTCATTACCCTGGTTTACTCTTTCTCCCATCGGCCTCTCAGACCACCGTTGGTTAATTCTTCCGTCGCAACCTGGTGTCTTTCCGCACTCGCACTCCTTCCTTCGATCTCTTGATTTTGTAGGCCTGAGCTGACAGTGTGGGCGAGGAGGAGAAAGGACTGCCCTCCTGGACATCCTTAGCCAGCTTGTCATCAGGAACAACGAACTCCGCAGCCAGCCGCCTCAAGTCGATTGTCCCCATGTCTCCAGATTCTATCCCAGAGGAGTCCATTGTGTCTTTCGCCATCCATGGTTGAGTGTCGTTCGCTGGACTGACTGTCATGAATCGTTTCATTGGAGTTTCTGAGGATGCTGATGGGCCACGATATAGCTTCAGCCCATCGTCACCTGTCGATGGCGGCAATTTTTCCGTGGTCGGTTGCGGCGCATTTCCCAAAAGGGGATCCCCATGTTCACCGTAGAGCCGATAATACATCAGTTGCTCATAAGTTTGCGCCCTCTCCTGACAGATCAAATATCGTGCAAACAATTGTTCCGACTGCTGCTGTTATCCCGTCAGTCGGCGTAGTATTTCCCAGTCATATTGTTTACCTTCGGATAAGTCGCATTATGCTCCTTCAAATTGTCTTCGGACAGTCGAGACGGCGCGATTTCTGGCCGTGTGTTTGCGTTACGTTCGAGTTCACTACTCATCTTAGGCAACGGCTCCAACCACCAAATTCTGTTTTCGTTAGAGACAGTTACGTCCCGACGAATTTCTTCTGCACCAGCCCAGATCGATGGGCCTCTGCTGGAAAAGGCGAACGCTCTGCCGGGATCCGAGTCAGCAAAACGACAATCCAATTCAGCTTCAGGATCTCTATAAAGCCTGAGCGATTGCAATGGCTTGATGTCAATGGCTTACCAATATGCCAGTCTCTTTGTTTGCCTTCTGAATCGCTTTAGCAAAAGGTCAAATAACTTCGGATTCCTTGGTAACGAGTTGCGCGATTGGCGTTGCCGAAAATAAGCCAAATCCAGCAGCAACTACCACACCTTCAGACAAACCGTAGGTTGGAGTTTCTTCCGATATTTATACAGATCACGACCAGATTACTCTTTGCGAGTGTGGATGCTGGGAGCTGTTAAATGCGAGCAGGTAGCCTCTCGGAGGTGCGGCTACAGAGAAAATGAGAAGATATAAAGGGCGATGAAGTCCTTTTGGGTTGCAACTGACGTTGGTTGAAATGAAGCGACCAACAGTCGTTTAGCACGCTTTGACGAAGAGGGCGATGTTGCTCATGCACTCGTGCAAGGGCGAGAACGATATTCAAGGCGACGAGCCAAAACGGTAAGCGAGGGCGATGCTGGAAGGGCGATGCTGGAAGGGCGATGTAAAACAAAAGTCGGTGTACTTTGATTGCAAGTAAGGTTCGGCCCCGCTGCCTCGGTCTGCCGATGATGGTTGCTACTTCATAGCTCGTCTTCTTATATCGACTGCCTTGACTACTCCTCTTCCTATCAACATTCCGCACGGATACCCAAGCAACCCAACAAAGAAGGTAACGGACGAGCCTGGTTTCGGCCTGCATACCGAAGATATAACTAGGGTAGATAAGCCACGGCTGTCTCACCATGCATTTCAGCCTTCTGTTGATAGTCGCCCCTTTGTGGGCTTGTGGTAGTGTGGATTGTGTGCAGGGTGCAGGCGGTTGCATCAAGTGAATAGTAAGTTAAAGTACAGCCTAAACAAGGCTAAAAGCGTTGCAGTACGGCCGTTGATCGGAGTTATAGTTGAAATAGGTATTTATTACACGAAAAGCTACCTACAAATTATGAATTGGATGTACGAACACCTGCCGCAGCTCGCATGGTGGAATGCGGAGATCTTGGCTCCCCCACGCCGCTCTCCCGGCGCCATGCCACGTGGAAATCTTTGCGCTTCCATGCAAGCAGAACATGGGCCATCCCAGGGCCTTTCCTGGCCTTTCCCTGGAGAATCATGTCGAATCAGCGACTTAGGAGTTTCCAAAACCGCTGGATGTCCTGTCTACCCTGGTCAGCCCTTGCGTTCACCGCATGTCAAGGGATGAACTCGGGTCATGGGATACCTGCGCCCGTTCTAGCCCACTCCTCATTTCCGTGCCTGCAGTATGATGCCATAGGCTTTTCCAATTGGAAAAAAAAAATTCCACATGGCATTCGTACCCAGCTTGGTGATCAACTTCTCAGGCCCTTCTGAGTGGGCAATGGCTCTGTACACACTGATTCATAGCACACCGATCAAGGACGATCTGAGTGACTGCTCGCATTTCTGTACGGCAGCGCTGGAGGTGGAAAAATACTATCCTAAACTTTGTATTAGCTTCGCCGCATCAAAAAGGAGATGATTTAGACGCTCTGAGGGCCGAGCCCCTCGAACTGAAGACTTAGCAATGTCCAGTATAGGGTCTAGAATCCGACTCTGCATGGTGGCTCAGCTGTGCACGGAATGTTTGTATTGCCGTTACGAGTTGCACAATAATTATCAAGGCCAGCCATTAAGTCAGCTCAACATCTCGGGGAAGTTCCGGTGCTCCTGGACCTCACCAAACCAACTCAGCCTGAGATTCACTTGCCTAACTCGTATGCCCGGGCCCTAGGATGGTCGCAATTTCTTCGCAACCAGGTTTGGTTCCCCATTCAAGTGCCGCGCTGGCTCTCGTAGACCACACATTCACCCTACAAACGCCTAGATATGGCATGCTGTATCGTTTAACGTTTGGATTGCTTTTTGCAGCCCCGACTTTCCCGCGCAGTGTCGGATCCGACCTTCACCCCTGGCCCCAACCGAGTCGTTCGGTCGCGCATGCAAGGCTGAAGCACTGCACCCAGCTCACGCTCCGAATATAATTGCTTTTTGATGCTGAACACAATTAGCGCCAGCCACTCGCGCTGGCCCGATGCAACGGCTCCTGGGACGGTTTAATCTTCGCTTCTGTCGAACTTACCGACCTGTTGGGCTCGGGGAAGGCGGGCAGCATTTCCGGTAGCCCATAAACGCACGACAACTTCATTCTTTGAACACACGGTCCCAAGCGGTAGAATCATCATGTGTATCGAGACCTTAGATGATTTTCCACACTACTTGCGCAACTTGGATGATAGCACAGGACGATCACCTTGGCATTGATTTCCCAAGCACGCACTACACCATTCCCCGTTCACCGGTTTTCCCGTACCACGAAAGCCTGCTTTCATGGTGGATACATCAGTATCAAATCCCTCATGCGAACCTTTCGACACGCTATACGCTTATCACGATCAGCACCACCTACGCCACTGTCTCATCTGCAACCCGGAATTCTAACGCCTACGCCCGTGCGTCCACTCTGCTGGCACCAATCCCTCCGCAATCGACGCCTCCCTCACTCCGCCTCGCCGCTCCTTATCGGCCTAGTAACATAAATCCGGAATATGGTCAATCTCACCAACACTCCCTCCAATTGCGGCTGCCTACTGAATGCTTCCCACTTTTACTTCTTGACAGCGTACCTGTTTCTGAGGCGGCTTCACTCTCGATTTCAGATGCTTTCCCCCCCCTATTGATGTCCTGTATTTGACCTGCATACCTGCATACCGCCACTGATCCGCTTTTCTTTATGGATCTTGTTCCTTAGTCACATGTGTTTTTGGATTTCTGCCCTCGCCGCATGTTCATTGCATGCATTGAATCAGTAGGGCAGGGTTGCATGTCCAGGCCTTCGAACTTCTCGTCGCATTTGATGCCTGCCGCGATTGACGACTCTAAGTCTCAAGTCCTTTCATGCGGGTCCGAATGCTTCACTGCGCTGCTGCGTTCTGTCTCCAGTGGCAGTCACTTAACTCTTTAGATCGGCGACTTAGGAGCCAGCTGGGTCGGCTGGCGTGGTGACACAGAAACTGATATATCGTTTATCATGCATACGGAACTGCAACAAGTTATCCGGCTCGGGTTTGTTATCACGAGACTAGAGTGCTACAGGTACCTCTAGTAGAGCAGACAAGGGTGTAAAGACGGCCTAGTGAGACTGAACAAGCATGAGAACTACAATCTCGATTCTATCACAACCCAAAGGGACGGTAGATACTAAATTTGTGGGTCCAGGTGCGCCAAGGTGGGTCGCTGGATTCCCGGTAACCAAGTCCATGGGTCCACAGTGATATCGTGCATCATATGCAGTGTGCATAGCGGAAGTGGGTGCTGAAGTTCTGTCACACTCAGCACACATTTCACACCGTCACTAACCGAGAGAGAGCTGTGCGGGTTGGAGCTTGAACATGCACAGCTGTACGTGAGTTCGGAGGATAAATCGCGCAAGCTCGCTTATGCCCTGTGATATCAACAAACTCTCGGGCATTCACGAGGTCAAATAACCGACATGGGGGGCAGAGAAGCGGGCGAAGCAAGCGGTACTAGCTGGTTCCGCCCGCCAGGCTCGCGGGATGATGTCGATGACTCGGTGTGAATTGGGAATAGTAATGAGGTCCTGAGATTGAAATGTAAGAGGGGCGGAGTGAGTTGATGTCGAACTCTGTAGTTGAAGGAAGGTAGAGAATGTCTTGATTGCTGTAAGTCGAACAGCTATTAAGCTTTTACACTAGATGGCCATGTGATGTGATGACAAAGAAGGAATCCACCAATCAGCTCGGTTTAACGGTTAACGCGCAGTCGCTACGCCAGCCCACAAGGCGGGAAAAAGTGACACACCAAACTACCTCCCTGTATGTCTGGATATGGCATAGGCGTAAACTGACCACGCCGATTAGAAGGCATTTTGTTCGGCATGTGCCCAAGCCCTTAAGAATTCCTCTACGGAATTTTGCCTATACTAGAGGATTCTAATACGCTGTTCCAAATTTCTATATGCAATAAGAAGCTGACCTGTTTTCTACCACTTTTTCCTGCTCCGCAAGGCTGGTTAATGTTGACATCAGAGCTGACCACTCTGCTTCTGGAGATTTTATTCTACTGAGGTTGAGGAAGAAGTGAGATTAGACCGAGGATACTTCAGCTGCCAAGGACCTAGTCCCAGAAAAAGCAAAGCATCCTTTTCGCACCACTCCTCCCTTCCGGATTCTATATCGAAAACACATCCTCAACAGATGCTAGACTCCAGGGCCAAAACCCCATTTTCGAGTCATTGCACATCACTAGTCCTCGTGGTGTCCATTTCGTTAACAACATCAAAACCTGTCCATCTCGTGTCGAGCCGCACTGCCGATAGGTGGCTCAAGTTGACATGGACTGGGATTGGTAAGTATAATGCAAACCATGCCATTTCCTCTAGCTGTTCATACTATGATCAAATCACGTTCGTCATGCTCACGCTTTTTCTGCCAGCTTAACCCTGCCCTCTTACCAATACCAACGTCTAGAAAACGCAAAGCGTGAAATCCGTATTATTTATCTACAGCCACTTGAACAGCAAAATACAAACGAGAACACTTCTCACGACAAATCTAAATATCATGCATCCAAAGGGACAATCATCCGTTGCACTTTAGACCACGTGTCCCTTGACGAAGATCCACGATACGAAGCGTTATCATACGCCTGGGGAAATCCCAAGGAAGTATGTCCAATTGAAGTTGATGGCCAACGCGCCTTCACGACGGCGAATCTAGCTTCGGCGCTTTCGGAGCTAGGACGGCGAATCTGCAGCCCACGGGCATTATGGATTGATGCACTCTGCATCAATCAAAAAGACAACGAGGAGAAAAGTCATCAGGTGCAGATGATGGGAGAAATCTTCCGCCAAGCCGACGGTGTGGTCGTATGGCTTGGTCAAGAAGATGGTACAAGTGCCAGCGCGCTTTCTGTCATTCGGCAAATCACGCTGCCAGATTTATGGGGCCGGTATAGAGCTTATTTGAGACGGAAGAAGACAAAAGTAGATCAAACCAGGACCATGAAAGAAGAGGCAAATCTGTTGGATGAGGAGACAGAGATTCTAGCAGAACTCGATTCCCGTCTTGATCATAACGGTCAAGTAGCGGGACTCGACGCGTTCCGTTTGCTCGTCGACCGGCCCTGGTTCGAACGAGTGTGGGTTCTGCAGGAAGTGGCAATGTCGAAAGATGCACTCGTTATGTGTGGGCCTGAGACTATCCCTTGGATTCGCCTCGATAGAGCACATCGCCTGATTTCATTCCTTCGCAGGCGAAAATTAGACCACAAGATGGGCTACGCCTTAAAGGAGGTGGAGAATCGGCTGTGGCTTATATGCAACGTTTGGTTTGATCTCCATCACTTTCAAAAAAAGCGTTCGTTGTGGTACCTAGTCGGGAACCTGTCCAGATTGAAGGCTTCGAATCCGCGAGACTTGGTATATGCTCTGCTCGGACTTGCTGCGGACGCAGAACAGCTGCAAATCACTATAGATTACTCAAAGACAGTAAATGATGTGTTCATTGAGGTTGCCACGCTACTTCTCCGTAGCCACGGTTTAAAGCTACTGTCCCATTGCTTGCTAACACTCGAAGAGAGGCACCGGCCTTCCCGTCCCAGCTGGATACCCGATTGGTCGTCGTCTGAGGAAGTTGGACTTACTCTTCGCGTACTTCAAAATGTAGTACAGAAAGGACAAAAGGAATCCGAACTCACCGAAAGCGAAAATACGGTTGCTACCTGCTGGAGCCTCTCGAAAGACGTGCTCATATTGACCGGCCATGTCTACGACTCCATTCAATGCGCTGGAGAGCCCCTCCCAAAGAACCTTGATAAGTTAAAGGATATTAATGAAAAGGCGGAGATCGTCTCGAACTGGCTTAAAGATTTCCGCGCTCTGTACAACCAAAAAGTAGCTCCTAAAACACCATACCTAAACCCCAGACATCTCACCGCTGCTTTTTGGTGCACTCCCATTGCGGACTGTATATTCGGCACCGATTGGAAGCTCAGGCCTGCGGACTCCAGCGACGAGGATATCTACCGAATGCTCACTGACCATTTCGAAAGTAGCTTGGATTCCAAATCCGAGCCTCGGTCCACACGTTACATCCACAGCATAATCTACATAGCGCACGGAAGGCGCATGTTCATCACTTCCAAAGGTTACATTGGTCTTGGATCCTTCTGCATCGTTCCCGGGGACTTTGTTTGCGTGTTCAAAGGGGCTGATGTCCCCTTCGTTCTGGGAAATAGGGAATCTACTAGCTTTGAGCTTGTTGGAGAGGCTTATGTTCATGGGATAAGGGAAGAAGGTGTGGACGGGATACAATCCTGTGAACGAGTGTTTGAGATAGCTTAAATCAGACAATAGTGACGGCAGCAGCCTGCAGGGCGTCCTGTCTAAACTTCTGGTAATCTACCACGCTATTATGGGTAGATTGCTGGTTCAAAGAAGGAGTGACACCAAATGGCCTCCCGTACTTCAAATCAACGGCGCCCCGATGGTCATCTAGACGGAAAGGTGAATGCCCTGATCCTTAGGCACACCAGGTGAGTGCACCAACGAACACCCTTTTACGGCAAAGCTCACTGCCTAGGTAGATTTACCTCTTCAAATCCCATCCCTTACCTGGATCGCGCACATGCTGAGACCCTCGGAGGCGTCTAGGGCGCATCTCATTTGCCAAGACCTAGATACGCGTTGGAGGACTTCATGCCCTTAGGTAAACCCGAAATATGTTACTTGAGGGAGCGTAGGTGGATTCTTGGGATCGAGTAACCTTGCTTGATCGGAGTTAAAAGCAGGAGGTCACGTCCAATGCTTCGGTTCAGACAAGAGAAGAAGCGCACATCCATTGCTACTGCCATTATAAAGACGGAAGAAGGGCAAGGCTTTGGGGAACCCCTAACAACCTCCACTCTTCCTTTCGATAGGAGTGGACAAAGCACAAGCTTCAAAAAGCAGCATACATACTCCAACGTGGTCTCCGGTTGGGATTCTTGAGTGCACTCTTAGGGGCACTTCGATAACCGGTGCTCGGAGTAATTGATGGTCGATATTGCTGTTGTTATTCGATTTATAGCAACAAGATCTGATGAAGATGAACAGCATGTCCAGTTGGTTTACGGTTGCTGTGGCGGCTTTGGAGCGCGAGCCCTCATATCTTGGAACTTCCCTTCAGTCATGACGCTACTCCCGCGCCTCTATAAGGTGACAATGATCCAATTGCTGGATGCTCTCCATCGCTCAGGCAAGTGTCTACTTATAGTTTCCGCCCTCATGGCGGTGTATTGGCAAACTGTTGGAGCCCGCCTCCATCGCTTAAGACTACGCTCTACTTTCGATCTCCAGCCCCATGGCGGCGGCGAAGCGAATGTTAAAGAGAGGCCTCATGCGCGGTTAGTCATTTTGCATCAATGTGCTGGCACTTATATACAAGTCCTGAAAGCTTGACAGAATGATTTTACAGTGGAGTGGGTGGTGAATGTCAATGCGCACCTATCCGGGTTTAGAAACTGTACCGATGAATGCTTCCGAAGCCATCTAGACATACTCTAGTCACTCTTATCTCTATTGTAGCCTAATATAACGCACCCAGTAACTCCAATCCTCTCTAGCCCACTGGATTCAACCTTGACAACGAAAAGTAGCTAATCATCGTAGACCTCCTTAACTACCCTCCCAACAACCTCCTCCAAATCCTCTTCTCCCAACCCCAACAACCCATTAGCAAACCCCTCCTTCCCCTCCCAATTCGCCGCCACAATCCCCCAAACCGAAACAATCTCCTCTACAGCCTCCTTCTCCCCCCGATCCGCCTTCTCCTTGCGCTCCTCGATCACCTTCCTCGACTCCGCAGCCTCGACCTCCCATTTCCCACCCGTAGCTTTCTCCAGCGCGGCCAAAACCTGATTCTGCGTGACGCAGAAACTCTGCACGTACAGCAACCGGTTCATAGTCTCCTCCTCACGCTCTAAGACCGCCACGACCGCTCGCCCGACAAACTCCAGATTCGACGCGCTGAACCGCACATCCCCGCCATCCAGCACCAGCGCCTTGCGCTTCTTAACATCAAACTGCAGCAACCCCTCCCGAAGCATCCAGTCGAAGAAATGGCCCGTCACAAGGCTCGTCCAGCTCAGCCTCCCCACGCCGGCCCCCCTCTCCCGCCCCGCCAGGTCCTCGAGAAAGCGACGGACCCGCTTCTTGCCCTCGAACAGCGCAAGCAGCTCCAGCGTCGCCGCATCGTCCGAGTCGCAGCTGCCGAAATCGGCCGGGATGACGCGCCTCACGCCGGCCGCGAAGGCCGCTTCGGCGAGCTTGAGCGCGTCGGCGACGTGACTGCCTGCCATGGTCATGACCAGCGCGTCGTGGCCGCGCAGCGCGAGCGTGAGGGCCGGGATGGGGAGAGAGTCCGGCACGCTGGTTGTGCGGACGTAGGGCGGGTACGTCGTTTTGGAGGAGGCGCGCGTGAGGACGGTGGTGTTGGCGTGGCCGTTGGGGCGGGAGAGGAGGGCGGAGAGGACGGCTGGGCCCAGGGTGCCGTTGGCGCCGATGAGGGCGACCTTTTGGAGGGGCATCGTTGAGCGTTTAGGGGCTTGGGGGAAGCCGTTGTGTTGGGTGATGGTTGGTGCGAGTAGATGCTTTACGATGTACTCTGAAGGGCGCGCTGGATTATCGAGCAAAGCTCCACAGGAAAATCTCTCTCTGCCGTCACAGACTAACGCGATATCTAGTAAAAAAAAAAAAAAAAAAGGGTTAAATGGTGTCCGGTAACACCTGGAACGAGGTGAAGCATCAAAATAACACTCGTCTGTAGAGATACAGGACAAAAGCCGTGGTTTAAGTATTTATCGGCTTGAGATGGTCGCGGATATACGTCATCACATGACCCCGTTACCTCTATATATCCTTTCTCGCTCTATCACCTCACTTATTTCGCGCCTGTTCTCAAAACACAAAAACACACACACACACACACACACACACACACACACACACATAATCGAATATGCAGAATGGTAGGTTTAAGTTAAACATAGAACTCACCTGCTCCGATTTGCTATTTACAATTCCTGCCATCCTCGAGAAGGTTTGGGCCTGCGTGGCGGAGAAAAAAGTCGCATACCTAATTGGCCGCCTTCAACAAGTTGACTTTAACGGCCTACTTCGGCGCTGTTAATTTTTTTCTTTTTCTTTTTTTTTTTTTTTTAAAAAAAAGGTTTTGGGGGCGTGCTATTTGTTAGGTACCCAAGTAGAAGTGGCTGGGCAGGATATATGCCAGTTTGGCGCGCGACACTTTGTTCCCGTCCGTGAGTGTGTTGATATGCGTAATGGGCTCCACTGTTAAACATGCTGCGGAAGCCATTGGGATGAATCGATAATAATGTTTATCAAACAAATTTCACGCTTGTTGAGCGATATATAATTGCATCTCGAAAACGCTCAGCCCAGCAGAACCAGAAGAAAGTAGGTAAAAGTACATAAAAACGCATCACATGCATAAATCCCAAAAGAAAACGGTCCCCAAATGCAGCGTCACCATTGTGCAGACTTGTGTGAATAGAGAGAATGCCGCCAAAGTCAAGTATGATCAAGAAATGAAGTTTCCAGTCCAGCAAGGGAAGGATGGGGAAGAAAACACGTGGTATACCAAACCCAACGCCAGTCATAAGTGTCACCAATCCATGCCAAGTGCCGTAATGGCGCTGATATCTTTCCCTTCGCAATGCCCACATGACCACTGAGAGTAAAGAGAATGATGAAAGAGAATATGATGAGAGAGACAATAACATAACCAAAATACTACGACGGTGATAAAGATGGCAAAAAATCGCAAATGACGTGAAATGACGTGATAGACCGTGAAACATGTCATATGTCATAAAAGAAAAAGAAAAAAAAAAAAACAGACGCCGTGAAGACAAAAAGGACGTCAAAAAGAGCCCGGAAAAAGACACAAGTCTCCGCTCTAGGTTTTGGTATGAGAAAGAAAGAGAAATCGTGAAACAAAGAACGCATCTAAACACTCCACCCCTCCCACCCTCGTCCCATGATCTTCTCCAATACACTCACTACTCCGTTTAAAAGCTCACCTAGTCCTTCGATTCCCCGTCCAGAGTTGGTGCTGGTGGATCCGACGCTGATGACACTATCGCGTGCCTCATTATTTCCGCTACGCAGTCTCATCTTGACCCACCTCATCAACGCTCCTACGCCCTGTTGCCACTGTGGGATATCGCGAGGCCAGTGGGGTAGTATGCCAATCATATCGATTTCGACCGACGCAAGGCGGAGGAACGAGAGGGAGGTGAGCGTAATATCGGAGTGCAACATGCTGTTGGTGTTGGCCAATGGAGCGGGGGAGGTGATATTGGAAGGGATCAAGCCAATGGCAGTTGGATGTATTGAGTTGGGAATTTTAGACGGTTGAGAGTTACCAAGAGGAATGCCGGTTGGAAAAGCGGAGGTCTGCAAGGACTTGATATGGAGTTGAGATTGTAATTGACCCTGAGTTTGGGATGAGCGTCGAGATTGAGGAGGAGAACGTTGTTGTGGGTGACGCAGAGGTTGACCTTGCGATTGCGCCTGGACGTAACGTGTGTTGGAAGCAAGTGTAACAGCCCAGAGCACGAGCGTCGCGTAGTACAAGCCCATCTCCGCGCCCGGCTCCAGCTGAAGCGTTTGATTTTGAGCCGTCATAGCTAGGTGTAAAAGATTTATTGCTGCTTTCAACGCTGCCTTTACCGGCTTCATCCCTTGAGAATCCGTGTCCGCACTCCATAGTTCATTCAACCACGTCCTCAATGTTGTTTTATACCCTGCGAATGCTGCAATAGATGAGACCTTCTCTGATAGGATCCACGATTCCCCAGAAACAGCCAGAAGAGCACGAAGTGGTGTGTGCTGGAGAAGTTGAGCAGTCAACAGATGGTATTGAGTGAGCGCAGACGAGTCGAGGAGCTGGTTGATCGCCGGATAAGGTATGATACTGAGGTAGGGCGTCGGATTGTGGAAATAGTTGTAGTGAGTAGCCAGAAGAAGCGAGGACTGAAAAACATCGAGCGGTTGAAGTTGATTGGTCATACTCAGTTCTGGGGTAATTTCGTATACGTAGGCTGGTGGCTGCGGAAGTTGTTGTAGCATCATGGCCCACTGTATTTCACTCCGGGCCTCCCATAACCCGGCTGATGATGGAAAGGGAAGATCGAAGCCAGGAACGTGTGCAATGATGGACGCTCGTGGGGCGCGAGCGAGCAGGGTGGACTGTTGGGTTTCGAGAATATAGGAGCAGAGGAGAAGGCGCTGTCTGCTAGACAGGCAGATCCATTCGCACCATCGAGTATAGGTCGTTTGGTCGTTCGAAGCCGAAGATATGTTTGCAAGATGATCGACCGAGCTGGAAGTGAGAAGTTTTATGTCATGAGACAGCTAAAAGCTCGTCAACATTGAGTGACCGAATGATTGTATAGGAGCTCACGAACGTTTTGGTACATCTCCTCGAACCTTTTTGTGAGGTTTGGGGATGCGCGACGCACTCGGTACTGGGAGAGGACTTCGAGAAGAAACACTGACTGGAAATCACAAAGACGAGAAGGCTGTGTAAGGCCCATTGCTCGCTGCAAGTCATATCAGCGACGATTCTAAGACTACAAGACAGGAGAACTTACTTGATCAAGAAGCTTCATGCATTGCTCGTGCAAAGTTCTGGACTTCTCCTTGGCGCTCGAGTTGTCGGCGTATTGCGCGCCAATGGCAATCATTGCGGCTTTGAGCATTGGCGAGTCGTTTATGCCACCAAATGTAGGTCGGTGTATGATGGGAAACGAGGGATGAAATAGTCTCCAGTAATTGTTAAGATATTGATCGAATTGGTCAGTGTCTATGCCCATACCGAAAGGTTGCTCTGGGAACAGAAGCATTTGTTCCTCCTCATCCCTCTGTTCCATCGTCTTCGGACTTGGATACACCATGAAGTCAGACATTGTATTCGCCGGAGCTGACATGGAAATACTGTTCATTGGGTACGACGTTGTCGGCATGTTTAGTGCGAGCCCTAGAGCATGATGCGCTGGGCTCTTCTCTGCACCGGTCCATGGAAACGGTATTGTTGACGTGGCAGACGTTGGTGATTGAGTTGAAGGATAGGAGCTCCATGGTTCGATGAAGGAGGCATTGGAGGAGGTGCGAGTGCGGTTTGGACCTTGGGCAAATGGATGACCGACAAACATATTCGTGTAGTCATGGCCAGGGCCGGGAGATGCGTATCCGCTAGAGGAAGAATAGTTTGGGGACGGACTCCAAGGATCTGTGAAGTTCATCCCATTGGAAAAACCAGCCAATCCGTCAACAGATGTAGCGGCAACTGCGACAGATGGCTGTCGAGTCGTGTACGAACGGCTCTGCTTCATTGCGCTATAATTAGGATATTAGTTGTTGCTCATAGAAATATCCGTTGCGAATAAAAGAGTCAAAGGGGAAAAGAAAAAAAAAAAAAAAAAAACTTCAAGGCTGAAGGCTGATGACTCTCTTTGCTTCTTGACTGAAACTCACTTGGAACTTGGACGAATAAAATTGCTAGAAGCTGACGAAGGAGTCTTAGGAGTACGAAATTGAGCTGATTTATACCTTGGGTTTGAGGTTGGTTCCGGCATTGGAGAAACAGAGACCGGTGTAAAGAGAGAATGGTTGTCGATGGTTTGGGAGACGGCAGCTATTATATCTGCAGTCGACATGCTGGTGGCAGGGGCAGTCACGGGTGCGTCTGGCTCTGCAGCAGAGCCTTGATCATAGATTGAAGTTCTGCGGGATTGATCCTTTCTAATTTCGTTGCTGCTTTCTGTGAGCACTTGCCGTAAACGGCCATGTACCCGAGGTGCTTACTGTCTCTCCTGATGTCGCTGCAAAAGATCTGGTCTGTAGAACGTCTTTCCACACTCTGGAAACTCGCAAATCAGCGCATCCTGATTGTGATTCTTCTGGTGTCGTCTGAATGAATCCATTAGTGTTTTTGAACAGTAAAAAATGCGGGCATCCAGCTTACCTTAAGTGCTCCGCTCGTGAATAAGTCTAAGAAACTGTCAGCCAATATTTTGAAACACAGCGAATGAACTCAAAGCGGAGCAGTGAAGCTGAATTAACCAGCTACACTATAACAGGTGTTTGCGCGACGGCAGCCGCTCAGAAGTATGGAGTCGTATTCAGCCAGCCATGGACCTACGGTGCGGAACGGTTTGGGCTAAACGCAACGGTGGATAGACATGAAAGAACTTACCCGTCCACACTCGCAATGATGAACCATCAATCCCTTCTTGGCTTTGCTGATGCGATTCTTCTTCGTGTATTTAACATCTTGTCGCATTTCCGTAGGGTTGGCCGACCGCTGCATGGTGGAACTCTTCGTATGGGAGGAGTTGGTGTGGGGGTCAAACGCCTCCTTCCTAGATACGGGATGACGTCGTGACGATGACTTGGTTCCTCCTACGCGCTCATCAGAAGACTGAGAGTTGCGGCGCCGTTTGGGGCGGGTTGATGGTTGAATAGTGTTGCCTTCAGAGGATGGTTGAATGTTGGATACTAATGGGCGGCCGCTTGTCTCACTAGGGTCCAACATGGTTGAATGCGATGGGACGGTATATATCCAAGTGGATGATGTCGAGTCCTGTTATTTCTGGTGGTGATGAGCCGCCTCAACGGTGTTGAGCTGCGCCTACGTTCGGTTCCCAGTGAAGGTAGTCGGGAATTGAACCCAGTGAGAGAGTATAATTGACAAAGGACTAAATTTCATCTCTGGTTGCAAGCTTCTGGACCTGGCATGGAGAAGCAGCGTGGGGAAATTGGTGGAATAAAGAAAGACCCTGGACCAGGGAGATTCAACACAAAGGGACCTTGAGCTAAACTGGGAGGGCAAGCCGTTCCAAATCCGGATTCTGACGATAGCTTCTTGTGTTCAAGAGTGCTGCGCCAACCTTCTTGAGAGAAAGGTATAGGCACGGCCGGGCGACAGAGTCTGAAAATACCAGCAGGCTGTGCTGGACCAACGAGAGGTGGTAGGGTGATATTAGTTGAATCCCGTGCCAGGAGAGTGCTGGGGAATATGAGATGCTGCAGCTGCAAGGTCGTCTCGCATTGCCATTCATCTGGGGATCAGGCACGCCAATGGCAGTGCACAGGAGGCTCTTGACAAGCGTTGATAGGCGTGAGAGCAAAAAGAGAGTCCGCGCCCGATCGAAAAAAAAAAAAAAAAAAAAGCTTGAGCGCTCGGGCATGGCTTGAGGGCTTGCAACCGAACGGTTCGAGCAGCGCCAGAGGCATCTCTGCAGAGGAGGAGGATTTGATCTGTGCTCCAAAATTGGGGATTGGCCATGCTGTCGTCTCTTGGTCTCCTGCCCCGGTGTGCCCTAGCTGGGCAAAGTCAGACCAGGCTGCGGACCGTTCCCGCACGAGTCCAAGCGGCTTCATTCTAAGAGAGGAGTGGCTTGGACGGGGACAAGCTATTTTCGGTCCACACCATGAACCGTGTCGACGCACTCAGCCTTCTCACCACCTGCCGCTTACCGCCGAAGGATCTCGGGGTGTGTGCAGCCTTCTGGAATGCGACACATGCCGTCATCACTAGTTCTTGGTGTTACTGATGTTATTGGTGTTACTGGTGTTACTGGTGGTACTGGTGGTGTTACTGGTGTTTGAAGATGAGCAAGCAGGCAGACAGACACTTGCCCAAAGCAAAGCCATGTGCGCCGTGACGGCATTCAATCAGTCTGCAGCTTTGAGGAGGGTCAAGCCCAGGGGTGCATGTTGTACCACCACTAACATGAACCATGACCTTGGGCTCTCCTGGCGAAGACCGAGAGTGTGAGCCAGCCTGCCGAGCAATGCAGCGCGCTGGATAGATCTGTAGCGCACGCGCGTTGTGCGCAATTGCCCGAATGCACGCCACGTCCATGACAGTCGCTCTTGACGACGGTGTGGATGGTTATTGGTCTGAAGCGACAGATGCAGAATTAAAAGGGCATGGAATGGACCACGATCCCAGGACGAAGTATTGTGGTTAGGCCATCCGAATCGGTTGAACTCTTAGGCCGCGAAGCAGCTTTTGATACAACTGTACGCCGTTGTGGTGTAAGAATAGGACGATCTGTGACCTGATGGTGAAGACCAACACACCCTGAAACTCACGACGGCCGCACTGGTTGGTCTGGGTAGGATTGACGCTCCTGGAATGGACTTGATGGAGTGAGGGGACCCAGTCAGTACAGCAGCCTGGCCGTCAGCATCGGCGTGTGGACTCTCCGCAAGCCAAGGTCGAGCGGCTATTTATGGGTCCCCTACAGCACACGACCCAGGCCAAGCTGGCTCAATCTCCACAACAAAAGGTACAAGCGCAGCCATCGTCCCAGCAGAGGCCATGCAGCAGACAGTGTGGTGTTAAGCCAGGCCCGGCAGAGGAAAGCTTGGTGGTTACCACGTCAAGCCTTTCAGAGGTCCCCCAGGCGCCCCCTGATGCTTCAGCCTTCCAGCAAGGCGATAGCGACCTTTGCAACCGACATCAATGTCTTGAAGTCGAGGCCACGGACCGAGGGGATCGCTCGACAAACGAAATTGAACCCGTTGGCGAGAAAAAGCCCGCTGCTTGAGAAGGATTCGCCTTTTTGATTAAGCTTACCGCGCCAACGACAGATATGGTGTCGCTTCTGCATGTCGCACGTCAGAGATACTCCCATCTACACCTGTCAATGAGGCTCGAGCATAGGCTCGAGCATGTGCACGATTCGGGTGAAAACGATCCCGGGCTTAGAGAGCCGTGGAAGAAAAGGGAGCCAGTCGTCGTACAGCTTTTAAATTGCTATAGGTTGTCTTTTGTTGACAGCTGCAGAATGCCGTATTTCTCCTGTCTCCCTCCACGTTCCTGTGCTTGCGACTTTCTCGCCCACGGAACCCAGACGGCCGGATCCATAATCCCATCCACTAGGTTTCGCAATCTCTCAGTCGGTGATGCCGCCGCCGCCGCCGCTCCACGACCGCGATGATGGGTGTAGTGGTTGAACGGCTGGCAGTTGGTGTGCAGATAACGGTCCCAGGACTCGGAGCTTCCGTACCCTTCCCCCCCCCCCTCCATCGTGCTCCCACCAATGAAGATGATGCTCAAACTCCACGCTCCTCAGCATGCTGTGGCCGCGCAGTCAGAAATGATCAACGATGCCGACCCCGAGGAGCAACAAGCTTTGGCTGTTGGGTTGGGCGCAGATGCACATGAGCCGCTCTTCGCCGGTCCCGCGCACGACCAAGCACTGCGATCGGCTCTGGCGATACATGACTCGGCCTGCCTACTCTTCCCTCCCTGCTAGGGCTAAAAATGCTCAACGGTCACAAACCATTTACCCCTTCCGATCAAGACCCTTGATCCCTTTCAGCTGGTTGCTGTCTGCGGTATTTGGAATGCTCGCGCCTTCCGTACTTTGGGCTTAATTTGAAGTGCATCTTTCAATAGCCGTCTGCTCCGATTTGACCTAGAATCTCTTCATATTCTGGAAAGCTGAGTGAGAAGTTAAAACGCGGTGGTCAGCATCGATGTCAGCATCGATATCAGCCCTGTGGCCTTGCACTCGTGGCAAATAGTGGCTTTGCTCTCCATTCGTGTCATGCCTTCCTGGTCCTACCTTCCTGATTTGAAGGAAGTTACAGGTGATGGAGCAACAAAGACTCGTCCTGCATCACCTCTAGGGTTCCTTCAGCGCAGCGCGAATATTTCGAGCCCATGAATCAGACACGTTACAGCTGCGTGGTCATGCCAGATCTCTCCTGTATAACTGCGCGCGGTCATCATGTATGTTCCACGAGTGTTGAAGTAAGGGTTGTGAAAGTAAGGGTTTGCTGTCTCCTCATGTTCCGTGCACTAGGCTCAAGGAATACCGGCTGCTATGAATAGCCGCATCAATGGAAGGATCATTCAACCTAATCTCTAGGATGCCCCGGAATTCAATTTTAAGCGACACAAAACTATGGCGGAAGATGCCTTCTAAAGCGGAACGCTGTCCAAGCGAGAATCTCTCATGATCCCGTCCGTCAACCACGTCTTCAAGTATTTGGCTGCTGACTCGGAGACCGACAGGATATTCCTAGAGATTGTCACTCGAAATGACGACTCGTCTAACCCCTACGTCCGCCAGTTGTTTCGATTTCTCGCGGTTGTGTCGAGGAAATGACAGCTTGACTAAAGGACCCTTATGATGTATCATTTTCTACCTGACTCGTACTTTTGTATGATGGCTTCGACAAGTAGCGTCGCTTGAAGAAACTCGTGATCACAAGGGCCCCACGATCACACGGCTTGAGCGGCCTGAGCGACCTCAGAGGCCTGAGCGGCCTGAGCGGTCTGAGCGGCCTGAGCGGCCTGAGCGGCCTGAGCGGCCTGAGCGGCCTGAGCGGCCTGAAGCGAAATCTAAAGACCTCCTCGCGGTACGTGCAATAAAGTACCCTGATATTGCGTTGACCAAGCGAGTAGGTTTTCTTTGACCAAAATACACCGTCTGTACTTCGTTCCGCGACCCCCTGGTCCAAATGTGTTCTCAATGCCTGCGGAGAGGGCGTTTAATCCGCGTTGAAGATTTGCAACTGCATGTACAGGTTTTGAGCTTGGAGAAGTAACTCTCGACGTTTGGGAGAGAGTGACCGGTGATTGATCAACTCACAGATAGTGCCTACTGCTATGGTGTGCTTTATTGGGATTCAAGATACAACTTCCTCATTGTTACTACGCTAATAAGCGACGTTTCAAACCGCTTGCAAACACAGTACGCACTCGCTCCCGAGAAAGAATAACGAACGCTTAGTACGACACGTAATATAGTTCCATTCACGTTCCATGGGGCGCTACCATGGAAAAATATTTGTTCATATCCCAAATTCTCACGCTTCCGTCCCAGCACATTTTCCTCCTGGCTGTAGGGTCGGACGACGTACCCACATTACCATTCAGGATCCTTTCCGAGCCACCATCTTGCATTATTCCGTACAGGATTATTGTAATCCTATCTCGACCTGAGTTAGTTCAAGCACTTTTCAGAGCCCCCTCACTCTCCTTCAGCTCATATATCTTGAGAAACAGATTCTTTCCCACTGTTTCATACTTCACTGGCAATGCGTCCGCCGCACATTCCATCCCTCTGACCCTCTCATAATACGCCTTCAGCGCTCCAAACCCCTCCTTCTCCAAATCCAAACCGCGATGAATTAAGTACGCGACATTCGGATAAAAGGCACAGTCTGCCAACGAGAACGTCTCTCCCGCCACAAAACTGCTGGTCTCCAGATACCCTTCCCAGAACTTGAGCTCCGCCAGCGTATTTTCGTATGCCTCAAGTATTCTTTCCCGATTCGGCGTCTCCTTCCACTTCGGCAGGTACAGAAATTCCATATCCTCAAAAACATTGTGCAGATTCTCCGATTCATGGAACCGCTGCAGCGCCAGTTTATATTTTTCCTTCTCCGCAGGCTTCGGCATTAGCGGTGCAGCGTCCGCATAATACGTTTCCAAGTACTGTAGAATGGCCAAGGACTCTATAATCACGGTGCCATCTTCGTCGATAAACACAGGCGTCTTGCATCGCGGATTTATGGCCGCGAATTCGGCTGACCGTGTCTCTTTGGGTGTGGACATGACGCGCAGTCGCTTTCTAGAGTACGGCAGGCCCTTTTGTGCGAGACACAACATCACGCGCCAGCTAGGTATAGAGCCACTGACCCAATACAGCGTCCTCTCCCTCGTTCCGCCCTGTTCTGGCGCTCCCGTTGTCGTGGACGTGGTAGCGAGTACGTCCCCCACACTAACAACTTCCCCATAATACCTCTGCACCTTCTTCAACGCTTCCTCACCTAGATTCGCGCTCGTAGACTCAACACACTCCCTGACCACATGAACCTTGTAGCCGTAGAAAAATGCATCTGTGAGCGAAGATAGGACGCAATTATTCGTCGTCACACCGGCAAAATACAATGGCCCACTCCCCACGTCCCTTTCCTGCAACCACTTATGCAGATCCGTCTCCGTGAATGCAGAATACCAATTCTTCGTCACTGTCTCATCCGCATACTCTCTCACCAGCTCCTGCACTTTGGGCGGAAATTCAGCCCCGTGCGACTCCGGCGCGCAGAACTTGCGCTTTCCGACGTGCGTGCTGGAGAGGTGGGCGTCGTTTGTTGGCACGTCTTGAAACTCATCTCCCGGCGGGTGTGCGAGATAACGGACTGGTCTTTCCGAGGAGGGAGAAGCCGAGGGCTGGTCAAGGTACTCAGAGCGGATGGCACAGATGGGCCATTTGTGGGCTTTGAAGGCAGCGCAGAGGGTGGTGAGGTGGGAAAGCAGGGAGTCGATGGGGATGTGGGCTTTTTTGAGAGTTCCAGTAGAGGAGACGAAGTCGTTTTGCAAATCGATTATCAGGAGAGCGGGGGGCATGTTGGCTTTGGGTATTGCGTATATGATGGTATGACGGTAGGATTCTTCCTTGCGGAATGTTGTGTTAAAAGACACAGTCGCGTCATTACGATCAAGTTAAACTTCTATCTAAACTCAGCTCCAGCTGTGAGTCCATTGTATCCTCTCAGCTGAACCTCCTCGCGGATGCCTCAAGGCATTTTTTCCTTCTTCAGCCGCACCCTCAGGACAAGTACAACTACATCAAGTACAACTACATATGTCTCCATAAATCCCATTCCTTTCAAACTTTTCCCCAACATCGTATCCCATTGCAAACTCTCAACGCCTCACGCCCCACGCACCATGCCCCACGCCCATCGCTCCATCGTCCATCGCCCATCGCCCATCGCCTTTACCACCCCCGCACCTCTTTGCCAAGCTCTCGGCAGCAACGCGCGCCATCTCAAACCCAACCCTCCCACAGCCGAGCGCCACCAACACCCTCTGAAACACAGGCCTTTCACGTGCTCTCTCGGCTGAAACGCAAACCGCCATCATAGTAGACGCCACCAACACTGTTCCATGCGCCTGCCTGTCCTCTTGCTTCTCCAGGACATATGCTCCGTGTTGGGCCTGATGGACGCGATCGGTGAAATGGCGGTGGTGCGGAGCCCAGACACCCCGCTCAGCCTGGGCAAAGAAGGAAAAAAAAAAAAAAAAGGGAAAGTAGAAGGCTCAGACAGGCATGAAATTGCGCTCTGGGGGGGGGGCAATCAAAACATCACATCAACATTCCTCCGACTACTATCGCGCATATTGAACAAAGAGGTCGAAAAGTGATGATCGTCAACGGAGTTGTTTCCGCGAGTAGCATGTTCTGCATGGATAGGGCTGGCAATTGGCTAGGCTATTCTTAGATGTCTCGCCTTTCCACCCCCCCCCCCCCCCCCCCCCCCCCCCGCGCTTCGCCAGCGGGGAAGTTTTTTTTTGAAAAAAATGCCCGGTTGGTGCCGGCACTACCACAGCCTCCACCACCACCACCACTACTACTGCGCACGCTCTCGATCGGTGCCGCATCCTATTCTTGAGGCTGGACATGTCTGCAGATGTGTGCAGGACGTAGGTGCAGATGGCTGGGAGATCGAAGGGGAGGTTTTGCCGGGTGTTAAGGCTGTGTTTGAGATGCGGACTTGATGCGGGCTGCGCGTTGCCGTGGGCGGGGGTTTCTTTCCAAGAGTGTGGCGCATTGTCGAGTGGCTGATAAGTGGCTAGTGAGTGGCTAGTGAGTGGCTTGTGAGTGGCTTGTGAGGGATTTTCTTTGGGGCTGGGATGGAATGAAAAGTGTGGTTCGGTGAGCATTGGATGAATAGGGAGTTGTGAAGGTACGAGGAAGTGCTATTCCGGAGTTCCAATCCAAAGAGAGCGACGCAGCTGCTGGTAAATGTGTATGGCCGCTTGAGTAAGCTGGGCTCTCCCGTTTCGTCACTTCTTCACCACCCATCTATCCTTTCCGAATCCTCCTAGATTTGATTAAGCTTGTGCTGGTTGACGCTCTCTACTTAGCCCCCAACTTCCACCAATTCGTTGCACGAAACCCGGCCTTATGATGCGTTGTGTGCCCTCATCTGACCTCTCTGGTTCATAGCCCCTCTCATAATGTAGCTCTTCGCACCAACTAATCAGCAATTCTAAATATCCCCCTCTCCCTGTGCTGCAATCCGTCGGATACACTGCCATGGCATATCTTTTGCGATGTGGGCATATTCAGAAATATTGATTACAAGAGCTCCATCACTCAGATTTACTGCAGCTCAAGATGCATCAATCTCCAAATTCCACTTCTACAGCCACACATCCTGGCTTATCTACAACGTCTCCCGCAGTGTAAAGGAACTCTGGATACAATATTCCCTCTTCCGAAAACAAAATCATGTCATCGCATTGTCATATCCATACACAAGGGCAGTTTTTCTCTATTCTGCATATGATGTATATCTTTAGACCCACGAACCAAAACCTCTAATTCAATCATTTTCAGATCACTAGTATGTCACCCAACTTCAAAAACTGGAATGGTTCTCTGAACAGCAGGGAGGATGACATGGAATCCTCCAACAGGATTCGTGCGGATATTCTAATTCACGACACTCGGACTGGATCGCCAGTACGTCTAACGAGAGTTCTATCCTGCTTCGAATCAGATCACCATGTTCTGGCAACGCACCATCTTCTAGATTGTGGCCATACAGTCAACGCGGAAACGGACAAGCATTGTGTTCATAACCATGCGGCGCCAGGAGTGGGTGTCAGTGGCGTCTATGACTGCTCATTTTGCATGGACAATGGGCTCTCACAGGATCCTCTCTATGCCGGATGCCACCGCCGCTAATGCAAATACCTCTCTGCGCAGGGTCTCGCTCCTGAAGAAATGGTGGAGGGTTTGGGGTGGATGGACGTTGGAGAGTCTCAACTGGTACGGGTTGGGACAGAACAACACCTTCCCGGTTGTGGCCATACTGTTGATTGTAGGCGGGTTAGGTTATTGTGGAATCTTACGGACAAGACCTTCCATTCGCTCGAGCTCTTGCGCGTTCCAAAGGACTCAAGCCAACAGCTCTGGGAGGGTACTACGTTAAAACAGGGCCTGCGTACTTGGAGAGAAATACGGGTGTGAAGGTCTCGTTGAGAAACCCTATGGAGAAACTGGAGAAGACGGTAAAGAGAGATTGCGGTAGATTCAGATCGGCACTGAGAAGGATTGATCGCACTTCCTTCTACCACTTGGCTACCGCCCGGAGCGGAGAGCTCCACTTGATTAGCAAATTCTGGATGACATCTAGATCAGCAGTGGAGTCCCTACAGCGGTACTGAGGATATTTTGACTCATGGAAATTGCCAGCATTATGGAGCGACCATGCGGAAGGAAATCGACAAATCTGCAGACACCACTTAAAACCTGAGGTTGATAGATAACGCTTTTGAGGCAGAGGCGGATCGTCGGTGGACTTTGAGGCTTTAGAAAGTTGGACAATGGGACACAGCCGACAGAAGTGGGTGTGCGGCGGGAGAAGCTCTTCTCACCATAGGCTGTAAGAATAAAAACACACTCACTTACATGGATTCAACAGTTCAACCCGTGAACTATCTAGTGAAAGAATGCCCGTCGAATGGTCTACCTAAATCAAAGCAAGTTTCAAATCTCAAACCACTGACCAAACTACCCGCCTATCCTCGCAAGGTCACCCACCATTACCGATGATCCCCCTCAGCAAAGGCCCTACCCAACATCGCTCCCCTCGCCACTTCCTCCACAATCCCAAGCACATCCAATCCCTTTTACTCCCTTCCCACAACCGTTGCGATGACCGGCTTCGCGCTCTTCATTGCCTCACACTCCGGAAGTCCCTCGAACAGATACCCACTCCCATATCCCTTCCACTTCACTTCCGCATTCAGCGCAGCCCAAAACAGTCCACTCCTCAACTGTATCTGCAAGACGAACCTTTATCATCGTAAACTCCATTTTTGGATATGGGAGTTGAAGTATAGACGTCTTGGACTACAAGCATCCCCCTCCTTTGCGGAGGCTTAAGAAGCCTAACGAAACCACCCCTCATAACTGTATAAACCCGCTCCTCCTCCAACAATGGCAGACAAAACTTTTCCCGCGCTAACTCGGCCTCCCCTCATTCGCAGTCGGCATCACAGACTCCACAAACGGCCGCTGCTGCGCATTCTCCCAGACCACCTCCTCAATGTGCATTCCTCTGCCTTGGCACTTGACCTTCAGGGCCGACAGCTCTGCGCCAATAGGCCGTAGTCGTGCAGCCGGCGCAATCCAGGAGGGATCAAGGGTGTGTTTTCAGGCAAGAGACCGCAGGGCAACGGCGTCAGACTCTTTGTATATTCACCACCGATTGCTTCGCCGACGACTGCGCTGATGGAGGGCCAGGAGGCTGTGGTGGGCCACTTTTCCCTGCCTTCCGCGTAGGCGGTGCTGTGAGCGATTACAAAGTTTCGTCGGTCTGCGGTAAGCTGGCTCCATGCCTGCAGCGGCGGCTACGTCGGTTGTGAGAGCGAGCAGGTCGATGATGTCTGTAGGAGTGTAGGCGCGGATGGCGACGGTGATGCAAAGGGGTAGGTTGTCTGCTATGGGGGCAATGGGGGCGATGTCCTCGCACACCATCTTCCAGCTGTCTTCTCGAGGCATCGAGAGGCCTGGTTCTCAGGGCTGTGCAACTATATCCTCTAGGGTTTTCGCAGCTCCGAGTTCGGAGAGTTCAGAGCCAGGGTCGGAGATGGTTGAGAAGAGGCTCTTGTTAGCGTGTTCATCGTTGCGGTCATTGCAGTCAATGATTCGGGTCTCGGTGGCTGTGTGCGTGGTTAGGCTGTCGCAAAAGGTATCTATAGCTTCGCCTTGCAGCAGTCCAACTCTCGGTAATATGAATTGGACGAACGACCGTTGACGATGCTGGGTCCAATACTCCCGTTGGGGGGGGGGGGGGGGGGGGGGGGGGGGGGGGCTTGTTGACACTCGCCCGTATAGTGGCATCGTTGTGCTAGGCTCGCTCAGCATCCACGGCTGGCTTCAGATAGTCAAGAGGCCGTAGTCATGCAATAGCAGCAAGCCGGGTGCTAGTGACTATGTCTCGTTGCAGATGGAGCCTAGGAACCATGGCGAGCGTGATACTTTTTCACGGAGGTGGTCGTGGCCTAGCTGGATGATGTCAGAGTAATTGAGGGGTCTGCGCTAGCGCGCCGCGGCTTCACAGTACTCATGGATTGGTTCTAAGGGAGGCAGCATCCTTGGTTCGAAGCGTTATTGCACTGTATTGTTAAAGAGTAAGGGTTTTTGAAGGCTATAGAGTGTGTTTGAAAGAGAGAAGATTGTAGTGGAAGGAGTTCTTGAACGAGTTGGATGATGTAGGAGAGTAGAGATAGACTTGCGAATTCCGTCAGTCGCTTTACGTATCCTTAGTAGCAACGAAGAAGCGGCAGTGGAATCGAACCTAGTGAGATTTTATGGATAAGTTGTAGTTGTCAGTGTTAGAAAGTGTGTAGCAGTAGGGAGATAAAAGTAATGTTGAGGATGAAGATAAGTCAGTGTTGGAGAAATAATGGAAGGCTTAATATGTCAAAGGGAGTGGTGGTGTATAAAAATAGAGATAGCGAACGATAAGCAAAATGACCATGAAGAGTTATTTGAGTGACGATGTCGGCGGCGAGAGCCTACCAGCTCACCAGCTCGCTCGCTGGCCCCATAGCCATACCTTCCTTGACATGGCTTAATGCCAGCAAATATGTTCTGAGTTACTAACACTTCCAGAATTGGTATATAACCTTGAAGACCTCCTGGGCCAAGTCAACGCCCGGCGAACTGAATTAGCCTCAATAGGCGTGAAGTTCCTCGTGAATTTCATCGATTCAAATATCGGTCGATTTCGTTTGCGCAGATTCAAGCGCTTACAACTTAGCTTCAGTAACTATTGTCAATAGCTTCATGCTTGTAAATGCGTCCAGAGTTACGAACACTTTCGGGATTAATATATCATCTTGAAGACCTCCTAAACTAATTCAGTGTATGATGAACTACATTGGCCTGGATATACGTGGGTTTCCCCGTGGTGTTTCGTCAATGCAAAATGTCGACCGGATTGGTTTGCACGGATACAGGTGCGCAAATTCCAGTCTCTGTAACCCTTATTAACAACTTGAGTTTAAAATCACCCACCAATTGGACAGGCACATCAAAGAGCAAAATAAGTCTGAAGCCTGTACTTCTTGGCCACTTATCCATTCACCGGAGAAGATTGCCTGACTTGCAATGCCCACATTTTAAGTGCTACAGCTCGTCATTGTCCAACCACAACAGAAAAGCCCGAGCTGCCACTACTACTCGCGGGCCTTGTACTCTCCACCTCAAAATCTTCGTGGCCCGGTATGACCCTCTCGCACCACGCACACCAACTTCTCACCTTGCCCGACACTTCTCGCGTGAGAATATTGATGCCTTTTTCACGCTCATCCTCATGTTCCCTCACCACGGCACCAACCGCAACCCTCTTCTTGACCTTTTTCTTCACCACTCCTCCGACACCCTCAATCTCTTGCATGAAGTAGCTCGTGCCTTTCCAACTTCTGCCTGTTCCCTCGGCTTCCACTTTGGCAGCCTCCTCGTGAAGTTGGGCCAAAGACTCGGCATCGCAGTCGATCTCATGCTCTACCATCTTTGCAGCCAGGCAAGCAGCGCCACGTCCGCACTCGACGCCTTCGTTGCCTTCGCCAATTCCAGTGCCTAGGCCGCCAAGGTAACGTGTGTACTTTGTCCTCCAGGTCCAGCCAAGCATGTACGTCTTGTCAGCGGTGCGCAGCGAGTGACCACAGGCTTGGCAAAGCCAGATTGTAGTCTCACAAGAGCATGGGGCGCGCTGGAACGCAGGAGCCGTGAAAGCTGGAGGAGAAGTTTCGGGGAGGATGAGAGAGGATCGAGGCGAGGGAGCATTACTGCTGCTCGATCGGGGACGGCTGGGCGAGTTCAATTGAGAGAGAGGTGCTTTTGTGCAGGTACGGCAGAGACGGCGATGGCGGCCATTGAGTGCAGACAGTGCTGGTGGCTTGATGATGCAGTTCTGTTGGTTCGAATTAGATGGTTACGTGAGGGAAAGAAGGTTTAGGGTAACTCACGCGGCACACAACAGTTCCACAACGTTGACACTCGCCAACCATGTCTCGAGCGCACTTACCCACCTTCCCGCTTGTCAAACGACCCCCAGTTGAGCTTGAACCACTGCTTCTCCATGCCTGTTGAGACTCACGGATACGGTCCGCAAGCTTATCGCCGGGTTTAATATCTTCATAAACGCATCGGAGACTCTGGTTGACAAGCTGGTTGCGGTATTGAAGGAGGTTTGCGCGAAACTGCCTACACGTGCGCGAGAGATCATGCAGAGAATTCAGATCAAGCAGACTCGCGAGTTCAGAGACGATGCTGTTGTTTGTATTTCATGTCAGCGCTTATCATCAGCGTCTGGGATCTCCGAGACGGAGAAGCTCACGGATAACAGCTCAAGGCAGCTGAAAATCCATTGATGTTGGGATTCGGTCTCTCGTCTTGTACTATCTCCGGCTCATGAATCCTGTTGGTCAATGAGTGGTGAAGCTGCGTGAGTGTTGTGAAGGCGTTGACCGCGTCGGGATCTGCGTGCGGGTCGTGGACCTCGTCTTCCAAATCAACTATCACCACCATGACGGAGGAGTGAAAGGTACAAGTCTAGTCTCATTGAAGCTGTAGAAGATAGAAGAGAGGTCTGCTGTGAGTGCGTTGACTTGTGTAGACTTCGGGACTGAGGACAATGAGCCCAGCCAATGACTACCGCGGCTGAGGGGTGTGGCGTTGTGGTGTAGAACTAATGCTTGGCGCTTGGAGTTTCTACCCCACAGGTCCAGGTGGCGGGTCATCTGCCATACCTTCACCAACTGAGGGCATCTGCATCCTCACCTCTACTCAACGCATATACGAGGCGGTTGGCGACATTTAGAGGCATCGCCATCAAAGACCCCGCGAAAATTATATCATAGTTCCACTCAGCTCCCAGATCAAACCCCTTCCTTATCCGCAGTCAATTTCCTACGCTTCTTACACGGTGTTTATGCCAATATCTGCAATCTAAACTTCTTTGTCAACACCTTTAATGCCATTTCAACATGATAACGCTGAAAGAGACGGGCGGCGAATTTCTCCTTATTCTACTTGCCGTTTGCTAAGAACCGCTACCAAATCTTTGCGGTTCTTTCAGCTTTCTCTTCTAGATCTTGAAATCAAAAATTTGCTATACGTTATTTGCCAGTATTGTTTCCTCAACAAGTCTCTCGCAGATCAAGTATATCAAACCTTTTTGGCCATGTTGTTTGGAGCTTGATGCCATGCATCTCTCTATTGTATTGCAATTTCTCTGAAGGGTAGTCGCACAGGCTCACGGTCTCAGGCCTTCAACCTCGGATGCCAATGCTATCATTCCTATCAAAGAATCACCAGCCTCTTTTTTCCAGGTATATAGCATGATATGGATGTGTAGCAACTAACCCCAAGGTGCGCGAAACGATTAACCTGACGGGTCTCGACTTCCCTAATAATGCTCTCTAGCACTGAGTTGGATCAACGCGAAAGACCCGAGGTGGCCTTCCCAATGCTGATGATGTGGTACGATATTCGACGTGGTGCAATTATTTGAGTTGCTCGAATCTTCGTTCTCAAAGGCCCTGTTCACTTAGCATGTCACCGGGAGACTTCGTCATTATTTCGACGCCCCGCCCCATTGAGCAGCTATTGGCATGGAAACCACTTCAACCTCGGCAGACGCATTTCGGCCTCACAATGCGTCGCCATGCCTTGCTCTCATTTTAGCGCCACTGCTTTATAAGTATGCCAATTGTGGTATTTTTATCATATATGTATTTTTGTTCAATGATTTTGGTCACTCCGTGTCAAAATCACCAAGTATATCGAGTGCGCATTATTTATACCTGGTCTGCAGTAGTATATCGTTGTACCTCTCACAGCTGTCTGCCAAACCCACGTCTTTCTTCAACCTGCAATCAACTCAGCTGGAAGTGCTTTGCCTCCCACCAATAGCTTCCTCGAATCGCAATCTTCCACCTCTCGCTACTTTGTCCACTGCTGCCAAAACCATATACAATAGCATAAACCCCGACATACGAGCCATTGAATAACCAATCGAGCTTTGCTGTGCTTATGGATTGCCTGGGGCTTGGAGAATCAGAGCAAGGAGTGCCCAACTCTTTTCAATAACAAACTTCCTGCTAACAGTGAACACTCAATAGTGATCTTTCGAATGTAATCTTTATATCCATCTACATCGAGTGTGTCCATTGGTCTATCCTCGAAAACGGGCAGATAGCCATCGGGGTTGGGATCTCCAAGCTTGACACGAGCGATGTCCATTCGGAACATCCGAGCGTGTCGGGCGCGGCGTGGAGTGCCCGTATTTGGAGCAAACACCTTTGAATCGGAAATTAGTGCCACCTATGGACAGATCGCACCATGGATGGGCCACTCTTGTGTTGCGTTCTTAAATTCGAATTCGGCAAGACGAGATGATTTCCTCTAAACAGAATCGCAGACGTCGCTCAAATGTGCTTCAAAGTAGTCGACCATACCGAGTCTTCCCAAGGCAATCTGGTCTTTCGAAATATCGTCCTTGTCACCCAGGGTTTCTGGTACGTGTAATCACATCTTGACCGGATCCGCTTGTCCCTCTCAGACATGAGCGATGTTGTTGCGGTCCTGAACATTCAGATCCTGGAGGGGGCTTCTGGTATCTAGCATCCCACACTTCTAGATTTGCTCCGGAATTGTGATATAGTGTCGATTTTGGTGCGCAATGCCGGAAATACGGCCCTTCGCCCTCATTGTTCTTATTCTAGGAGGGCTAACCCTCTCTGCCTTGGCTAGATATCTTTCCCCGCACACCTCTTTGGGCGAGCCATATGACTCGGCAGGCTTGTCATCGAGGCGTTGAAGCATTGGATTGCTTGAGGAGTGCGCAGTCGTTGCTGGGAGTGCGGGCTCTACGGTCATGTCTAGAACAACTGCAGGGACTCCAAGATTACTGCCGGCTCTGAGCTGACGATGCAACCGGAAAAGGAACTTGAAGGAACCCGTGGGGATGCCTGCACCAACTCCAACAACTCCGCAACAACGCAACCAGGACCAGGGCTACCGAACACTCCTGCATCAATCCCATCGTCTCCCATGACGGCCAACAGACATAGAGCTGGTACTGTGATAATCAACCCGGTTGTTACCAGCATCAGTAACAATCGCAATTACTTGCCTGCGATCCATGCGAGCGAAGCCCCCGCGGACTCTCTCCACGAGTTGCCATCATTGGAGGAGCTGATTAGGAGATCGTACGCTCCTCTTCCCCGGCTTGAGATAACAAACCCTGCCATCCCATCTGGAGCGAGGATTCCGCATCCGACCACGGATTCTAGCTTGCTCCTTTTGGTGCTTCGCCGAGCAATCGGGCCCAATGTCTCGACGGGCGACCAGGAACCAAGACGCCTACATCTCAGTATAGTGTGTGGGTGCATGGTTTAAGCACGCCCGTTATTGAACCTACTTGGGAAGGCAGGGGTTCGTTGATGGTGTACTGTTACTAATGGACACTCTTGTGGCTGGTGGGTGGTGAGCTTGGAAATATACACCTCTTTCTGGCGACTCGTGTCTCTGAATTTTGGCGACAGAGTTTAACAGTTTCTTTGCGTGGTATTTTTCACGCCAGTGGCTGCGTTGGGGTACTTGAGATTGCATGGCATAGAGATATAATCAAGGGTTCGTTGCTCCATATACACAAATTTCGCCCAACCAAGAAATTTGAGGAAACAGGTAAGAGACAGTCATCAAAGAACATGAATGAAGACCGCACACCCGAGGGAAATATTGCGAACATGAAAAGTACATCAGATTTCCACTCGCGTTTACAACACTGTCTTTGAGTTCCGTAACTAATTCTACGGTGAAAGAGGAGGTGATACGTCTGCCCTCCAATAAAGATGGTTATCAATCCCCGCCTATCAATTATAGTCCGCAACCTCACTGGTCATACGTGGCTTTGATAGAGCCAGTTATCTCATCTAGTAAAATTAGCAATGTGATTCCAGTAGGGAAGCATAGAACATACTATTAAACTCGACCTTGTACTCCACCGAAGCAGATTCGAATTTTGCTAGGATAGCGTAGTCGATCCGATAATATTCTTTGCCGTTGGCGCCGACTTTCTTCTCGAATTTCTCCTTCGGAACGGTAGAGAAGTCCACCTTCATCGTGATGTGGTTTCTGCAGACTGTAGAATACCGCGTGAGCCTCACTTTGATCCCCGCATGTTTAATATTGGGCAACTTACCGCCATTGTCAAAGTACTCAGGCCCGTCCTCGGAAGTGTCAAAGGATGCTTTCAGCTATAGAGAGACGACATGTTAGAATTGCCCTACAAAGTCGTATAGATAGGATCACGTCAAGTTGACGTACTGCTTCATTCCACTTCCACTTTCCACCGATGACCTCGACTTTCCTATAAAAGTAAAATCTTCTATAGACTGTCGAACTAAGGTCCTCGCCCTGGAGAGAAAATCAGTGCTTCTGAAACAATTACAGGAGTACCACCGCTGCATAGGACGCTTACTCTGTTGATAAACCATTGCATGAGATCGCGGCATCTGTAGATGCCTTCAAGGCTATCATAGTACCTTCAAAATCGTTAGAGAACAAGATATTTTATGGGAACCCGAGTGCCATACTTCCTGGTTGAGTCGTGTTTCCCCTCCACAAAGGGCCTGTTTACAAGCGCACCAAAATGCTGATCTGATTTTCGAGAGGTCACGCGCCATTCCGGATTAGAGCTCCGAGTTGCAATGCCTTGGATGACTGCACCTCTGGCAATTGCGCTCCAGCTATTCGTAGGGAATGTGTCAGCATGTACATATTACAATGTAGAGTTCAGGTAAAGTATCGTGGCTCACCCATTTGCGGGACAAAGCAGGGTTATCGGTCCAATTGCTTCTTGAAGTTTCTTCTTCAGATATCGACTCTGGCCGAAGCCTCCCACCAGCAATACGGCACTCACATTCCGTTGGGTGGGACCGCCTTGAATACCCGAAATCTGATTCTTGACCAGCTTGATGACTTCTTGAATGACGGGATCGAAGACCTGCTTCATATCCTTTTCAGTGATGAGCATGTTATTGCCGGATACTCGTGCGTCTCTGTTCTGCCTGGCACCAGGGACTATGGAGAAGTCAGTGTGAGGTTTAGCGAGATGGACATGAGCGTAACTCACCAGGGAGGTAATGCTCATTACCAGGGTCGCCGGTTTCCTCAAATTCGCGCTTAACCTGTGTTCAGGTCAATATTACAGTAATAGATGGATGTTGAGCGTGGATCCACAGCTGTATTTATCCGAAGACAAGTTCCAATCATGTGTGGTGCCCGATATACGGAAAGAAGTGGGACCTTACATATGTTTCAAAATGGTTCATCAACTGTTTACAAATCAGCCAGATATCCTCTTCCAAGGCAGGGAGCTGCTTGGGGCACCAAAATACACACCTGATGCTTGCCAATATCTGTAAGGCCGGAATTGGCTCCAAGCCTTTTCTCTATCATCTTTTGAAATATTCGGTTCACAAACACACCTCCACATTTCCCGCCGTTCTTGATAGCGCTCTCCTCAACCTCCAGGGGCGAAAGATTTGTGATTCTGTAAGTTATCAAGTCTACAGTTCCACCTCCCGCATCGCAGATGACAATGTTATTTCCAGGCTGAAGCGTGACTGGCTGCATCATCTTGATGCAATAAGCAGCAGCAGCTTCTGGCTCTGAAACCAGCGTAATTGCCGATCCTTTTCCCATGCCGGCCTTTTCAGCGCACGCAAGAGTTTCAAGCTTGGCCTTTTGAGACCACACGGCTGGTGTAGTGATGACCCATTCAATTATCGATCGGTTCAACGCATTGCTGTCGTAGCTTCCCGCCAGACTCTTCATTGCCTGTTTCTTGAGGCAAGTGAGGTAGTCGGTGACCAGTGTTTGCGGGGTCCTTTTCGCGTCAGGCAATTCTGCTAGCTCACTGGCGTAGCTTTGAGTGAGATCCACGGAATCCTGAGCTTTGTAAACCATTGGGTCCAAGTCGCTGCATAAATACATGTCAGCATCTTTGATTGACAATTAGAATAGAAGACCGGTGCAGAACTCACAGCTTGAACCATTCTTGCCTGCGCTCATGATGCTTGACCTGGTAACCCCACTTGACACCTGCAAGACCGCCAATGCTATCCGATAGGTTGTATCGCAAAATACTACAAGTAGAAGCATATGGGATCAGAATGAGGTAAACCACGGGCGTTTAGACTGTGACATACGTTGGAACCTTCTCAGAAGATGGTCCACTGCCCCATTCGGTGATTAGCAGCGGCTCTTTTGTTTCCTACACAATGGTTAGTATTATCTCGAGCCCCGATATTGGACAATTCATACATCTTTTGGATGGCTGTATGCTACTCCCGAGTAAGTCGTTCCAAAATCAACACCTATTGTGATGCGTGAAGCCATTTTAAGTTTGAGTTTGGTTTTGCAACGAATGAACTTGGAGCTGTGCGGTAGATAAAAGCGTAGGTCGCAAAGACATGAAGAGAAGGCTGTACCATAATATCCATTGCCATCACATTTCAACTCCAGCCTGATGAGCTGTGGCTGCTATCGAAAGGTACTTTGAGAAAACATCGTTTCTATCCTAGGCGACAGTAGTATGCCTCGTTAAAGCCTTACACGAAAAGATACGACGCTTGCATATGCATGGCAGAAGGCAGACGTCAGCCTTGCTAGCCGGCGACACGGACCATCGAGGTCGTGGAGTTTTTGCACAGGTCCATCGCCAGGATGATATCTTGAAGGCCCTTGATATTGAATTTACACGACACAGAAACAATTTGATTAAAACTGAGGGATAGGATTGCTGTTGAAGTCTGCCGGACTTGCAAGATTAACTGCGGGAGTGGCTGGAAACGGAGGGAATTGATGAATCAGCCTCGCTTGGGACACCTAACACAGCCTGAAGTTTAGCTTTACCTACCGAGCCTTCTTTCACCCTTGTTATCAACGTCGAATACCACTGGCCTATGTCTTTGGCTCTAACCCCATCACTCGCTTTATTAATTTATAATAGAAACAGAGCCTTGTCCGAGGAACCTGATGGCGATTCTGGACCATGTCTCGTTCGGAAGTTGATTATTGGACAACGTTAGGCCACGATATGCGGAATGTACCACAGTAGCTGAAACAGAGGCGGGTAGCTGAGGGGGAAATGTGTTTTTAGCTATTATTGAGCTTAAAATTTCCTAATCTGCCGATATGGAGGCATTTGAAGACGTCGGCACCAGCTGATGTGACCACAAGAAGGCTGACGCATATCACCGTGCTTTGCCAATGGTACCATCTATTGCAAGAAGATCCGAACCCTCTTATTTTGCCCATCGATATCTCAAAGCATATTTATTTGTGGCTGATTTGCATGTCTCCGCGCAACAATCGCCCCACAAAGCTGTGGCTAAACCCTGCCATGATATTACGAGGCTGATTTCGCAGGCATTTGAACTCTTCACAAGGCTGAGATTGGAAGAGGGGTTATCCATTAAACAAGAGCCCTCTCTCTTGACACTATGTCTCGCCGAATCAAACTATTGCTACCTTTCGATAAAAATTAAAGTCATTTACGATGTACCGAATTCATCCCCACAGGCCCGAAATCAGATCTGAAGGACAAACGGCGGGAGCGTCGAATATGAATGGGTACGGTCTTTCCAGTTGCTATATCCGTGCTGAACTGATCTTTGGCATGTGCTCCGTCTGCAGATCATTCTCGACATCTGGTCGCCGCAATGACACGTTCGATTTTACAATACCCGCGGGCATGATATTTTCTGTCCCGGCTGAACAAGTCGTATCTGAGATGTATATTCTGAAAGTTATACATTCGTTGATTCATCGTGACTGACATCCAGAAGCCCGGCGGAGGTGGATACGAGAGACCACTTTCTCCGCGTAATGGGAAGCAATAACCGGCATTGCTATGTCCCAAAAGGTGCCTTGATGATTAGATCTGGACAGCAAAGCCCATCCAAAGTATATCGCTCACCTTAAACTCCTTGTTACTCTCTGGGTTCTGATTACGCACAGGAGGTAAATTCCAATGCCCCGGAAACATACAGTAAGAAGAAAGAGGCGCAGTACCTTGATATGAAAGCGCATGTGAAGAGGCTCCAGGCAGAGCTTATTGACGAAAGAGATGAATTGAAATCCGCCAGAAACCATATTGCAAAACTGCAAAGAAACATTAAGGAATGGAAAGATGGTTACGAGGCCATGAGCAGCGCAGCGCAGGAGAGCAATGAGGGCTGCATGTATCAATACAATTTGCGGATGAAAGTACAGAAAGAAACGCAGAGAAAGTTGGACGAAATGGCTGCTCGTGTGTTCGAGTTGGGTAGTGAAAACGAAGAAACCAAGATCACCGAGGACCAGCTCCTCAAGGACTACGAGAACTTGGTCGAGACTATCAAAGCAGCTACCGGAGCGGTTACTTTTCACCTGGACCAGGACGACGTACCTGCCCGCCAAATGGTCTTGTCTGCCATAAATTTCGGCGACATGTCCATTTCAAATAACCTCGATGTATTCAACGTTCGCCTCCCTTCAATTCTTCTACACATTTTGCTCGAGCACGCCGAGAAAGAGCTGTATACTACCTTGACCGACGTCTTCACGCAACATGATATGGGCGGCCAAACGCAAGTGATTGGCAACGGCCTCAAAGCCCTCGAACACGAAATGAAAGTAGGCATACGGTATGGCCAAAGCGAGGTAGCAAAGGCTAAGAAACAACAAAAGACAAAGGCTCAAAAGGCTGCTGAGCAAGGTTAGTAGCAATCCAAACTTCGACCGTAGAATTCTCAGATTATTCCCTGATTTTGTGGCGATTGCTGACCGTTCATTTTTAGATACGGCCACTCTTATGAAGTCTTTCTACCGATGGCGCGCTGACACTGTTCGTCTTTTGAGCTTAGTGCAGAAGGACAACCTAGCAACCAGTGAAAAATCTAAGGCTGACATAGTCGATACTGTCTGTGCACAGTTCTTCGCGGCGCTCCACCCGAAGGGCACGGATCATTCTCTCAACCCTGTGGACTTCTTCCAGGGTACGGAGACTGGCAACAAGAACAGAGCCAATGCAAGGCTGAAGCAATTCATCAAGAAGCTTGACGAATGCGTTGAAAAAGTAATGGCAATGCTTATTCGCATCCGCACGTGCCGTCCCAACTACGAGTTTCAATGGTACAACCCGCAAACGCTGAATCGTTCCTACATGGAAATTTCGGAGGCTCATCAGCTCACTGAAAAGGAACGACGTCGCCACGAAGAAACTACGTTGGCCGTTATTAGCTGCAGGTTTCCAGCGCTCGTGAAATTTGGTGATGACGATGGCAAAGGGTACGATAGACACAAAGTTGTTCAGAAGGCAGAGGTCATTGTGGACGGTCTGTTACCCCAATCTGCCATGGGAGATATAACGCCGCAGGAGGATGATGCCATTGCCGTCGATGACCAATATACCACTTCCGAGAATCGTAATAGGGGTTCGGTTGTCCCAACTCGTTCCTCTAGCAAGCTTTGGCGTCGCTCTATGAGTCAAGCAAAAGGATCTGGCGAGAATATTGGCGATGACTCTAGAGCTATTTCCCGCAGATCATTGAATCGCGGCGTCGATGACCAGCAAGGGGATACCACCAAAAGCCCTGAGAAATCGGGGAGCTCTTGGAAGCCCTGGAATTTACTATCTTTTGGTCTGCCGACGATGCCATTTACTGATACTAGAGGAGGCACGATGAAGACGCCTCAAGATGGTCCGAAGAAATATAGCCAGGACCGTCGCTCGATTGTATCTTCTAATGGAGGCGCTTCTCAAGCCGAAAGCGAAGAGCTCCCCATTCTTGAACAGCAAGATGTTTCAGAATTACCGCCCTCTGACGAGTACAGAATCGAAATCCGTCACAGTAACTCCAACGAACAGAAGGCTGCCGCCGGCAGCATTAGAAGAGACAGCGAGAGCCAGTCCGTCTATCAGACCCAGCAAAGCTTGGATGGCGCGCAAAGAGATAAAAAGGAAGGCGATCCATATCAGGAGAGGCACATTACTCAACATATGAATGACGATGAGGTTCGGGTCATGGCCCAGCAGAATCCATTTTTCCGGCAAGACTCCTACCGTCAGCGTGAAGCCCAGAATCGGGGGATTATGTTAGACTCGGAAGATGGCCAAGATGGCAAATATTCTGACAGCCAACAAACAGTCTACCGCCATCAGGACCCCGATTTCCCGCAAATAACCCCTAAATCAAACCTTTCGGACTCTAAAGAGAACCCAATTGACCAGTGCGAGCGATTTTCTTTTGTCAGCGCTCACGATGATGAAGATGACGGGCAACAGTTTCATGCTCGGCGAACTGCTATGAAAGGATGATGTCACCATTTTCTCCTTCTTGGGATTTCATTTAGGTTGTATTGTGAGGGCCGGAGAAGGTGTTAAAGAAGCTAGAATGTTTATGGATTTTTACGGTCATATTTCCTTTGCTGGTATTTATTCTGCCTAATAGGGATGGGGAGCGGAGGCAGGGATTGGGAATTAAAGCGGCTTTCGAAGACTTTCTGGTCTAATTACATAGCTTTCATCTGACCTTTCCGTTTTTCTAACGGCTTAGCTTTATAATATCATCCACTCTTAACGTCTTAACGTACTCCCCAAGCGAGTCGCGAATCCTTCCAAATTTTCGCAACGCGTTACCTTTCAACCACAATGGCTCAATCAACTACTACTTGATTGCCTTGCAACGAAGCAGATGTTCTTCTTACTATCCTAACTATTAATTAGAGCAAATTCCAAGCGCAAACCGCGCCACAGCAACGTTTAACCCCCCGTCCCTACCCCCAAATTCACACTCCGCGATTAACGCGCTGGAAAGCTTGCACAACGCAATTGCTGGCCCAATTCAAAGGACCTCACCAAACTTAAGGAGAAGGTCATTGTTAGACATATACCAGGTCTAGATCCGCGAGGGTTTGGGCCTACGCTAGGTGCTGTATAAGATATAGCAGATAAACTACTTACTACGCGCGCTCCTAGAAATAGTAGCAAGAACTGCCCTTTTAGCTTTATTAGGCGAATGGACAGCCTTATAACGCAATTTAATCGGCCGTACAATTGGCAGAGAGCACTATATAAGGATTTTAATATTATTAAGGCCTAGTTTAAGCTTATAGCGCGCACGAAGGCTATATGCGGTATCTATAATAAGAATACCTATAACTTTAACGAAGTTAGCTTTATAATAGGCAAGATATTATCTTAGCTAGTTATTACTAGCCTAAAGAGGCGCGGTCGACTAAAGGCAGTATAGATAGGTAATCGTAAGTAGGTTACGGTAATCTAAAAAATAAACGCTGCTAAGTAGGTAATCCCACTCTTTATTATTTTTGCAGGCCAGAATTACCTCTCTGTATAGCTCGAGAAGAAAAATATGTTACGCGATTAGGCTTTTAAGGCGCTGGCCCAGTCCCGCTTAATCTAGATATAGTACTATTAAAGCTTAATAAAATACTTTCTACGTTATTACCACTAACTCTACTAGAAAAGGCTTTATAAAAGTCTAAAGCGCTAAGTAACGCGCGCAAGCTAAACTCCTAGTTAACTCTAGCTTGTGAGTAAATTCAAAGGCATTAAGATTCTTCTTTTACGTTAATTATCCAGTTGCTTAATATACTTACTAAGGGTGCTAAGATAATAGTGTATTCAATAGTGTTATTGCGCGACTAGGTCTTTAGCCTCTAAAGGGAAAATAAGGCCGCCATAAAGGGTAAAGAGCACAAAAAAAAAAGCGGATCTAGAAGTAAGGAACCTTAACAAAGGGAGAGGAAGAGAAAATAATTGCTTAAAAAAAAGTTAAGCAGCAGATGGAGAGCAAAAGGTGTTAAGATACAGCATACTTAGGTGCAAGCCGACAGGTTCTAGCGCGCTGTAGAAACTGCAGAGAGACTAGGCACAACTCACGTATGTGCAAGAATCCTACTATAGATACTGCTTAATCTAGGATAGCTATTATATTGATAGTATTTTGATGCGTTGTTGATATAGTGGTAGAGGACGTTGGTGGGGTTCGCGACTCACTTGTGGAGTGCGTTATAATACTGTAAGTAACGTCCTCTTTGTCGCGGATAAAAGCGGCGGACGTGCCACAAATCCATTCAAAACCTCCCAATCCTCCTTAAACAAAGTCTGGAGATGGGGCGCCTTTAAAAGGGGCGCAAAGGCTGCAAATCAAGAGCGCGCCTGGTTACTCCCCCAACTGGTCTTCTTTCTGAAAAGGGAAAACACTTAGGAACTCCCTTTTAAGCACTTATTCTTGGTGCACCTATTTTCTCTTAGGTTCTTAGCATTCCAATCTCTTAGAGGAGAAAGTAGACTGAAAGATAATCCAGCATATATACAGCTGCTACACCAAGCGCCTGTGTAATTGCCGACGTGCGAACGGGCAGATAACCTAGCATTAGCTAGCTTGTGTTATAGAATCGAAAATACAATCGATTCAGAGGCGTGTTTTGGTGTTGTGTGGCCCGTGCCGTTATTCCGCCGCTTTTATCCAGACTGGGCAACGATGATTATCGCGATTATCGTCGATAAATGCCAAGCCACCATAGAATTTCCGCACTTTCCTATATAACTCTTATAATTAGGCTACAATATATAATAGTATTGTCACTGCTATTATCACTGCTATTATTACTACTATTATCACTCCTATTGTCACTGCTATTGTCATTGCTATTGTCGAATACTGTCACGGCGACGATGTATCATGCGTCGAACGCTAGATAACGAGTATCAGATTCGAGTATATTGATAGCTACGTACAGCTGTCGTGGGAACTCAAAAGGATTGATAGAGAGCTTCACAGGAATACGGCTAGGGCCGAATCTATATAGGGGGTATCGGAGCGGGACAACTATCTACCAAAAGGAGTAGGGGCAGGAATACAAGCAGGACAGCAGCTTCGCGCACGGCGTAGCGAGTGTGACGATAGTACCGTCACAAATACATTTTAAGAAAGGCGAATAAAGTCAAAGGAAAGTGAAAAGTAAAACCAGCATTTACTTTGTACAAATAGAAATTAAAAAAAGAAATAACAAGATAATATTAGTAGTTTCTATGCTTCGTATGGAACTCTTATGTTTAAGAAATGATAGATTTTAGTGCTAATGGTGGTGTTAAAGTTTTAAGGTTCGGATTTCGTACGCTAGTGTACGAAATTTATCCGTTATCGTTGCCCAGTCTGGACTTTTATCGGCGACGAAGAGACGGCCCCCCCCTCCCCAACCCCCCCAGCTAAGCGAAAATCACCTTTACCCTCTGCGCGCGATGCAACTTCCCTCACTTATAATACATGCCAGGTAGTGGATGAGCCTGCAGAAGACACCACGTTTCGAACATCCCTACTCAGCCACAAACTGCATTGCCCCGAATTGCACTGCCTGCTTCGGTCGAACAGCTGGATAAATGTCTACTCCTTCCCTGCCTCCAATGTAGGAATCTCTGATTGTCAAGTGCCTGGAATCCATTACCAACAGTCAATCGTCGTTTTCGCATCTGTCTCGTAAGTCACCGTCTTTTGTAGCGCACAATTCTGGGCAAAACTATACAACTTTTGGGATTCGAGTCCTGTAGCAGGTCCGGCCTGACTGAGTTTGTTATAGGGAAAGTTTCCTCCATGTGCTGTACTTTGGTATACCTAGGAAGCGAATAGCCAAGAACTATAGCTTGGTGACAGATGTAGACAAAATCTAGGCCGAGTAGCCATCATTAACTTCATCATAAGCGACGTTAACCCATTCATACACTTCTATTCCAAATTGCCTCTATGGCAGTTTTCGAATACTCCCCCATCGATCTCGAAGGCCCCGCCTTTCGCCTCGTGCGTATCCTCGCCGCTGACCTTTTCTCGGATATCCAATGTGAGCTTTTTGAGGCATGGTACACCGAATGCAACGGTGGCATGCCCTACGAAGCTTTATCTTACACATGGGGTGGTACAGAAAAGACAGCCAAGATTAGCGTTAATGGAAGTGAAATGTACATTACTAAGAACCTTTATGAAGCATTGCAACATCTACGCTTCCCCGATCGAGATCGAATACTCTGGGTTGACGCAATTTGTATTGATCAGAACAACAACAAAGAGCGAGGGCACCAGGTACAGCAAATGAGCAATATATACAGGGAAGCAGATCGGGTTACTGTCTGGTTGGGGTTGGGTACTTTAGAGACGGATCTAGTCATGGATTATATGAATCAACAGCACAAAAATGTCGTCCAAGTTGGAGGCAGTTTGAAGCACTCGGACAATCAATCGCGGCTTAAGACGGGGCTGGAAAGGCTGTTAGAGCACCAATGGTTCACAAGAATCTGGGTCTTACAAGAGATTGCCAACGCACGTAGAGCCTCGATCGTTTGCGGCTGGAAGTCAGTATCTACACAGACTTTTGCTATTGTTCCACCTCTACTAGGCGTAAAAGCCAGCAAACAGTGTAGAGCCGTGCTGGATATAATGCCTGGTGGGTCAAGAAACCACTCCTGGTGGAGTAAAGGCCGGACACTTCACACTCTTCTAAAAAGGTTCCGTACAAGTCAAGCAACTGAACAACGAGATCTAATCTACGCACTCTTAAACATGTCGTCGGACGCATGCGGTGGCAAAATTTTGGTTCCAGATTATACTAAGGAGCTTAAGAAGGTTGTTCAAGAAACCACGTCATTTTTACTGTCTCCAGAAAGCCCAACTACCTTGCTCTACAACTATATTCAGTGGACATGGGAAGAGTTCTGGCAAAACTTGGAACGCCTAAGTAGTGCAGTTCTCGTATATGCAGTAAGAGAAAGAGACCTGGATGGAATTGAGATTTTACTGAAGCGGGACGACTGCAATATAAGCTGGCAAAATTCGACGGGACAGGATGCATTGCATTTGGCGGCGGAGCAAGGACACGCAGCCTTATTAAAACTGCTGCTGGAGACGGGCAAGGTCGATCTCGACTCCGAGGACGACTCTGGCCGGACGCCGCTATCGTGGGCAGCGGAGAAGGGGCACGAGGCTATAGTCAAGCTACTGCTAGAGACGGGAGAGGTCTATCTCGACTCCAAGGACGGATTTGGCCAGACGCCGTTATCGTGGGCAGCGGGGAACGGGCACGAGGCTGTGGTCAATCTGCTGCTGGAAACGGGCAAGGTCGATCTCGACTCCGAGGACGACTCTGGCCGGACGTCGCTATCGTGGGCAGCGGGGAACGGGCACGAGGCTATGGCCAAGCTGCTGCTAGAGACGGGAAAGGTCTATCTCAACTCCAAGGACGGATCTGGCCGGACGCCGCTATCGTGGGCAGCAGAGAAGGGGCACGAGGCTATGGTCAAGCTGCTGCTAGAGACGGGAAAGATCGACCTCGACTCTAGGGACGCGTCAGGCCGGACGCCGCTATCGTGGGCAGTGAGGAAGGGGCACGAGGCTATAGTCAAGCTGCTGCTAGAGACAGGAGAGATCTATCTCGACTCCAAGGACGGATTTGGCCGGACGCCGCTATCGTGGGCAGCGGGGAACGGGCACGAGGCTGTGGTCAAGCTGCTGCTGGAAACGAGCAAGGTCGAGCTCGACTCCAAGGATCGATCAGGCCGGACACCGCTATCGTGGGTAGTGGGGAACTGGCACGAGGCTATAGTCAAGCTGCCGCTGGAGACGGGAAAGGTCGATCTTAACTCCAAGGACAAATCTCACCGGACGCCGCTATCGTGGGCAG
>KV745021.1:0-56110 GCA_001692735.1 Lepidopterella palustris CBS 459.81 | reverse complement strand
TTTCCCTACTAAATTTTTACCCTTATATAAGGTTTTTTCAAGGGTTTTATTAAGGCTATATATTGGATTAAGAATAACCCACTAAAAGGGGGGGGCAGTGTCAGGTAACAAAACACCAAGATAGTATATAGATTACCCTAGAAGCTCTACGAGCCCTATACAAAGTGCAGCCGCGCCCACTACGCGTCACGTGCTTCGCTTAGGGCCACAGCTGTATTCCCAGAAACCCCGAACCCTTAAGTTCCTTAAGGATTCGTCTTATCTCTATATCTATTAATACAACCCTATTGCCTACAATTAAGCTCCCTACTATACCTAGCCTAATATAAAGCGTAACTTTATTTTAATATTTTAAAAGGTATAAAAGTATACTTTTATAAAGAAAAATATTCTTAAAATTTCTTAAAAAAAACTAGCTTATTTTTATTTATTTTTAAGGCTATTTTAAAGTAAGTTATTATTAAAAAGAAGTATCTTTTATTAAATAAGTCTATAATATTAGTTCTATTTAATAAAAAGTAAAAGAAAATTAAATAAAAGCTTTAAAACGTTATTAATTATATACTAAATTAAAAAATATATAATCTTTAAAATTAAGTTAAGTAGCTTTATTATAATAACTAGATTCTTAAATAATACTATAGGGACTTTTAAAAAACCGTTATTAATAAAGAGAAAATTACTAAAAAATAAAGGCCTTTTTTTAAGCTATTTAAAAAGACTAAAAGGGTGTTATTTTTTAGCCTATTTAAAGTAAAAGAAGTACAGGAGGTCCTTCGCCAAAAAGATAAAGAAGAATAATAACTTACTAACGCTAAAGAAAACTAGAAGATCTAGAGACAGTTATAAAAGAAAGAGGAGGAGTAAGCTAAGGTAGAGTAGTAAGAAATTAGGCGTTAAAATAAGGAAAAGCGTGATAGAGAGGCTGCTATAAAGAAGGAAGCGGCGGAGACTTAAAAGGCTTTAAAGAAATTAGCTGTATAGGAAGCTTAGGGGGCTCGGAAACTATAATAATAACTTACCAGAGTAAGTAGGGCTAAGAAGCTATATAGACCTTAAGTTTCGGGTTCCAAGAAGGCTAAGGGGGCTATTACTGTGATTAATAATAATAGGGTAGCTATTAGCTTGTCTCTGCGTCCTTAGCGTACGCGACGGCTTCCACGTCGATTTCTGGGTCACGAGATTATAATAGACTGATTCTACGACCTTGATTACCTCTCCTCCGTGATTTTTATAATATAGAACTATTTGGTGGTGTTGAAGAGCCTCAAGTTCGAATGTGTGTTGATTTCGAAATCCGTGCACGAACCAGTGCCTGTGCACGAGCCCGTGAAACCTTCTAGCAGAAACAATAACAACAATCCGTCTTCAATGCTCCACAGTTGGAATCAATGCCCGATGGAGCGCATACAACAACGTAAAATCACAAGGAACCGTGAATTGCGAGCTTGCACTGAGTGCCGAAAACGAAAATTGAAATGTGACCGCCAACTGCCCTGCGCTTCTTGCACACAGAGACATGAAGCGACATCTTGCTTCTACGAGAGAAACTTTGAAGGGCTACAGAGCGAGCATGAGCGTCGCTTGCAAGCTGAGGCAAAGCTTGAGTGCTTGGAACACTTGGTACAGGAGCTCTCCCAGTCACGAAAGACCTTTGCAAACCACGACAGAATAGCTCCTGGTGCCAATACAGTGCAGCGTGGTAGAGACGAACTACCAAACGATTCTCTTCACAATGGAGCAACCCATTGGTCTGCAATGCTGGAAGACATCGAAGAGCTTCGAGCCGCCATTAGGGAACATGACGTTATGGACGGCGCCGACATAGACCTTTGTAACGGCGAATTCGACGGCACTAGTCTACTCTTCGGTGCAGCGAAGCACTTGTCATTCCAGCAAGTCCTTTCCCAGTTTCTGCCTCCAAGGTATGAGGCAGGCCGGTTAGTTGCTGCCTACTTCAGGGCGAAGGCCGTTGCGGCGCCATTCATACATACTGCGCAATTCAGCAGACTCTATCGGATTTTCTGGGACAACCCGCCTGCTGCTTCACCATTGTGGACTTCGATTTTATTCTCAATCCTTGATGTAGCCACAAGAACTCTGTCAACAAGCTCCGGGGCCAGCACAGGGGAGCAAAGCAAGGCTAATCGATTTGCTATAGCTGCCGCACATTGCTTAGCCGTCGGGGAGTACTACAGGCCCCAAAGATTTGCAGTTGAAGCGCTACTCCTATATGCCCAATCAAAATGCCTCACGAGCGTTGATATTTCTCCAGTTATGGCCATCCTTTTTGGCACACTTGCTCGCGTGGCAACGGTTATGGGCTACCACAGAGACATTGACGGATTTCGAGAAGGTATATCTGCGTTCGAGGGGGAGATGCGCCGACGTACCTGGTCTCTGTGCATGCAACTTGACATGCTCGTCTCTTTCCAACTCGGGCTGCCGTGCAATATTCAATTTCCGACTTGGGACACAAGGCCACCGACCAATTTACTGGACTCTGACTTCGATGAGGACACAGTGCAGCTACCACCCGCAAGGCCGGACTCAGAGCCTTCCGAACTGCTCTTCTATATTGCAAAGCATAGACTCATGACTGTTTTCGAAAAGATCATTCGACACACCCTATCTGTTACTGACCGGCCAAGTGACGAGCTCGACGTGATAGATCAAGAGCTTCGAGGCACGTATGCGGCTCTTCCAGCCGTCTTCCAGCCTCGGCCCATGGCGGACTCTGTTGTCGACTCCCCATCCGTCGTCGTCACTCGGCTGTGCGTATATTTTATCTACCAGAAGTGTCTCTGCGTGCTACATAGAAAATACGTCACTCGTGGAAAACATAAAAGTGTTCAGATATGTCACGATTCGGCCTTGGGCATTGTAAGACGATTTCTGGACATTTACAGGGAGTTTGAACCGGGTGGGCAGCTAGAGACAGAGCAGTGGTTCATGGGCAGTATCACGTGGCATGACTTCTTGCTTGGGTGTACGGCGCTATGTCTCACTGTCTGCTCAACCAGACACTGCGCGACTGAGCCCGCTAGCACTGTCATCGTCGATATTGTGGGCTCATTGGAGTTGCTGCAAAACGCCAAGACTGTATTAGAGAGGCAGTCAACCAGGAGCAGGGACACACGAAAAGTGCTACGGCTGGTTGAAGCTACCATCCTGAAGTTTAGCGGTCAGGACAACGGAGGTATACTCACGACGCAAATTTCGCTGCATAGTAGCCACGACATGGCGTCTAATGCGCACTGGCAGGCGATGCCAATTTCTCAAGGCGACGAAGACTTGCTGTGGAACGAGAACACAATAAGGCCAGTGGAAGATACTGCATGGGAATACATGGAGCAGTTTCTGGATTTGCCAAACGAAGATTTCATAACCGACGCTTGATACTAATATAGGTTGGGCAAGGCGGACATGGTCGGGCGAGCTGCGTACTGTGGTCGGACGAGTTGGACAACGGTCAGGCAAGTTGAAACATTGGTCGGGCGGATCGGGTGAGAAGCCACGTGACTCGGGTGAGTCGGGCTTGAAATGCGGACACGCCAATCAGCTTTCAGATGGCGAGATCTGTATATTTGTTCCTGTTCGCATTGTGCCGTGGTATCTCCAGTATAAAAGATGTAAAGAGTGCTGCGGCCTAGGCATGCACGCCAAAGTTCAACAATCGTAACAATGGATCCGCAAGAAATCGTTCTAATTACAGGCGCCAACACCGGCCTCGGGTTCCAGATCGTTAGGGCGCTTTGTGGCTCTAATAAAACATACAACATCCTGCTTGCTGGACGATCGCTCGTCAAGGCCCAGCAAGCCGTCAGGTCTGCTACGGAGGACTTCCCGTTTTCACGCAGTAAGCTTTGGCCAATTCAGGTCGACATTGAGGACGACGACTCTATCCACAGAGTGTTCGACGAGATACAAACCAAGTTTGGACGGCTTGATGCATTGGTAAATAATGCTGGCATGTATTGAACTGGACGCGGTGAGGTCCACCCACAGTAACTGACAGATCACAGGCGCACAGCTAGACCAACAACTCGCCTTAGGGAGCATGACAATGCGTCAGATGTGGAACCAATCTTGGAACGTTAACACTGTCGGAGCGCAAATTATGACATCAGTTTTTATACCTCTGTTGCTCCAGTCGAACAATCCTCGCCTCCTTTTCATCACGAGCGGCACTTCCACCCTCAATGGAACAGAGAACCGCACCCTGGCTGTTAACAAATATCCTCCCAAGGGTTGGCCAAAAAACAACTTCGACGGCAATTCATTCAGTGTCCCAGCATACCGTAGCAGCAAGACTGGCATGAACATGATGATGCGGGAGTGGTACCGAATGCTAAAGGAAGATGGTGTAAAGGTGTGGTGTGTCTCTCCAGGGTTTCTTGCTACAGGTCTCGGTGGAAACCAAGAAGCCAATAAAAATATGGGAGCTGGTGATCCTGCGGAAGCGGGGAACTTTGTCAAGAGTGTTTTGGAGGGTTACAGAGACGGTGATGTCGGCAAAGTCATTCTACGGGATGGTGTGCAGCCATGGTGATCCAACGCCACAGTCCTACAAGGATAGGCGTGGAATATTCGGCTCCGGGACACAATAGTCCGTACACTGAAGTCCTTATAGAGGACCATGTTGTTACGCTAGTGGTCGGGATGGCGAAGAATAAGTCGAGGAAGCCTCCGATTCATTATACAGCGATCTATAAAGCTATTGTAGCGGAGCAATTCCTGCCGATGTTCATGGGTAGTGCTCATGTAACTAGTCTTAACATCTTTGTATGCTAGAGGACATTCCGATCCTAGACATCCAACTTACAACATTCCTTTGAGCGAGGCTTCAAAGTATTGCACTCTCCAGCCCAGCTAAGCGGCCGCCGGTTATCCTCCCTGCTTCGTTCGCGATGGTCAATGTGGCATAGCCTCCGCTCATATCCACCGCCCCTCCCTCAAACCAACTCCCTCGCAACCGTCACAGCCCCACCCGCACTTCCACTCCAACTCCCCTTCACAAGCCCACTTCCCCCCGACTCCCCTCCCGCTACCTCCCTAACCCTCTCCTCTTTCCTCCCTGCCATCCTAAACTTCTCATGCGTCATCTCCTCCAGCCGATCCCTCAGCCCCAAGAAAGCTTGCTTCCTCGCCGCACGCTCACTCCCAACATACGCGGGGCCCGTAACCAGAATTTTAAACCCTAGCTCGAGCGAGGGGTCGGGTGCGACGAGCGCGCAGTACCAGGCGTCTTTTAGCTCTTCTTTATTTTTTGGACCGAGTTCTCTGGAAACTGTTTTTGCACGGACGATTTGGAGGGTTGGGAGGGGGTAGGGGGTCGAGCCGAAGTGAAGGATTATTGCGGAGAAGAAGGCGCGGCGGGCGTAGGGCTCGAAAAGGGAGTTATCATCTAGGAGGAGGTGGTCGAGTTCGGCGAGGCGAGAGGTGGCGGCGTTGGGGATGGGGGGTGAGGCTGGTGGGGCGGCTTTGGTGTAGAAGTAGATCGGTGTGCCTTCGGGGGTAGGAGTTTCCATGATGGAGTTTGAAGATGTGTGAAGGAGTTGGTAGTTTGGGTATTGAGAACGTGGAATTGATAATTAAGGAGTTTGAAGATTTGAAAATGTAGGAATTGAGATGTCGCAGTTAAGGAATTATTTTTTGAGACTGTGACAAGAAATTTTGAAGTGGAATTGGGGTTCATCTTTTATTAAAGAAGTAGGAAATTGATACCTAGGCAACGCTGTAGTAAAGCACTGCCTACCTTCATGGATGGTAGAACATACACAGCCACAAGCATATCACGTGATTATGCACATCCCAGTAGTCTTCGTTGTCATTGGCTGGTTTCCAGAATTGCTCCTCCCTTCAACGCCTAACCCTAATAACAAGAGAAAAATAAGCCAAAACTGGAGTGCATTAGGTCTTAAACGGATACCAATTTTGCATGGCGTAAGTAAATTGTTGTCATGGAGGCGCGGGAACCTTCGGCAAAGGAGTATCACGTGATCACGGATGAATTTATATTGTAGAACCCACCCCAAATCCGAACAACTCAACTGTCTTATATCGAGAGCCACAACATTGAATCGAAGTATAGACTCAGACTCGTTAGTGTAGTTGCACGTCCCTAGCTCAATTTTGTGCTGGTAACGGCTGTTGGTGGATTCGATGTTGGTCAGATGGTGAATGAGAAGCCTGATAGTTCAATTTTTCCTCTCCAAATTGGTTTATGGGCCCCTTATATGTGGGTTTGAGGTCTGTGGCGTCTTCGTTGTTGGCATGACAAGTGGCTTCCCTTTGGTATCTCCGAGCTTCATTTGTCTTTCGTCTTAATAATCTATCTATATAAGACTGAGCCTTGTGCTTCTTCTTTTATTCGTGCCTCTTTGCGGCATGTAGGTCTGTCGGATATTTGTGGCATCTTCATCGTTGGTAGACAGTGGCTTTCTTTTGGGATCGCTGACTTTCATTCACCGTTCATTTTAGTAGCCAATCTTTCCTCCACGGACATTCGCTGACTTTGTTTTGCTAGATTAATCCGATCCACTCGTCGGAAAGGCGCCCTTACATGGGGTGCATAGCGAGGTCGAGGTTCTGGCACACAAGACTAGCAGATAAGGAAGTGAATCGAGCCGGTTAGAACTGCATGCGCATTGTCTTGTGTTTAGTCCTCGGGGCGATTTTATGAGATTTGCCGCATATTCTCTTGGCAATTGTTTCGTTGGCATGCAGCGTGTTATCCCACTGGGTTCTGCTAGTTACTATCGTCCATTGCAGCGGTGTACCGCAGGGAACCGTGTCTGAGTGCTGTGCTGTGGTGAGATCACAGCGCGCATCGATGTCGCTCACTCCGGGTATCCGCACTCGAGAGGCCCTCGCAAGTCTTCATTTCACCCAAACTGAGTATCATCAATATCTTGGTTTCATTCCATTCATTGGCGTTGAGCGAAGCATTGTCGATTGAGCATTCAAGTCTCAGTGTACTTGGGCGGACTTTTCTTTCTTTTATTGGTTGCGAATTACCTCAGCGTGTTGGGCACGGTTATTTCCTTGGGAGATGCACCAAGAGCCGGTCATCTCCCTTCTCTACACCATTCTGTCAACCGCCACATGCATGAGACTCAGCCAAGCTGCGATCTCACCGCCGAAATGCGTGTCGAGCTGCATTTCGGATTAAACACAAAACATTTCTTCATATCCAGAGAATCACTCTCGACGGTGTGGAGGTGCGGTGTTCCCTTTCGGGGATGCACATCGAGAGACTCTCCGAGGCCTTTTTCTCGAAACAGGTCTTTAACTGAAGTGGGCGATGCCGGCTGGGGTAGATAAAAGAGCGCTGGACTTTAACGATGAGTTTACACCTTTACGTGGTGTCTAGGATAGGTAGCCGCATGTTGGAACTAAGACGAACTCGTCCATCGGATACCTTGTCTCAGTTCGATCTGCATTCCCTTCAAGGTCCGCTTGCTTCATGATGCTGTGTGTTTTGACGCTATGACACACTCGCATTCGTGCGCTGATGGGACGTAATGAAATATCAGAATCCTCATTGACGAGGTCATCGTACTTGCCAGAGACATCTCGTGAAATCTAACGTACCATCGCGTCGACTCCAAATAGACGTCTCGTAGAACAGTTCGTGACTTTCCGTCGCTTACGGTCATCCAAGCTCTTTTATTCATCGGCCTCGACGTCTATAATTCCTAGGTTTCCTGGTTTCGGCCAACGCAACCTGCAGTACATGCCGTTGTACTTCTTCCGCGCTCTTGCTACAGACTTTATGGACACCATAGTGCTATAGAGACTGAAGTATGATAGACAAAGAGACATTCAAAGCAAAGAAGATATCACACCCAAGGAGATGCCAAGTAGGGAGATGTCAATGAAACCAAGTAGATGCCAATCGAGTCAAGGAAATGGCACCAGCAATCAAGCCAAGAAGTCAAACCCATAGATGAGGACAAAGAAAGACTAATTTAGTTGCAGAAGCGTTCATTTGTGAGCAGATCAATGAGTCGAGAGAGCGAAGAGGAACTAATAACGCTTTAGAGAAAATAGTATCAACTTCATAGTTGCGCAATTCGTCTATTGGAGATAGAAATTGACCACGCTATCACCGTACCACTTCCGACCCACATCCTCATGGCTTCTTATCCATTTCCGCAGCTGAGACTCTCCAAGGCTATCCCATCGGGGATCGAGAAAGGAGGAGATGGCGCCATTATCTTTCATGCTCTCTGATTTCGGTCGGAGTTTGCGGACGGATTCCGGGATGTAGGAGCGGATTTCTGAGACGGTGAGGTCGAGTGGGAGGCCTTGGAAGAATGGAATGGAATATCTGGGGTTCGGTGTTGATGCGGGAGCCTTTGAACTGGGTTAGACATCGTTTGCGAGGATGGTGTAAAACGAGCGGTTATGAACGGAGAGGTCTTCAGTGGCCCACATACCTTTACACGATGCACAGTTGCCTTCACAGCGCCTTCTGTAGCCGCTTCGAATGCGTTCCCAAAGTTTACTACAAATGTCCCCTCAATGGGAGGGGCAGGGGTCCAATCTCCATTTGCACCGACAACTTCCAAACCCTCTTCTTGACCTACCTGGTAGAGAAAGGTGAGCCACCCGCTTGAATCCTTATGCGCACCAACGCCTTGGCCTCGGCTCTTATCGGCACTTGTTGGGTATTTGACCAGCTTGATACGATGCTGCGGTGGCATATAATCGCCATTCCTGTTCGTCAGATTACCCGAGCGCGGAAGGAAGAAGTCGTCGAAAGTCCCTACCGGAATACCGAACGCTTCTTCGACGAGGTGAACGAAACGGTGTGAGAGCGCTTGAAGGGCGTCATGGTATCTTTCTGGCGTTAGCTGCTGTCTATATTCTGGCCATTCTTTCGCTTGCTGACTCTGTGTATGCTTTCTTGAAACCCGGAACTAGGTCTTCCCGTGGCCACTGATTTGGGCCACGCAGACGCCAGTAGAGTTTCGTAAAGTCTCGCGCTCGTTCGTTGTTCACGGGTATGTCGCTGGACTCCTTCCAGATCATAGGAAGCTCGGAAGCAAAGTCGAATTGCTCGCGGAGGTCCTTCTCGCCCAGAGTGGTCTCCTCCGCGAATCCACTGTAGCCTAGGAAATGGGGAGAGTTGAGCTTGGAGAGCGCTGCCTTGACCTCATTTGGCTGGTCAAATAGTTTGGGCAGTTTTGTAACGAGGTTTGATATCGTTTCTGCGGACACGCAGTGGTTCTTGATGTAAAGGAAACCGACATTGAAAAGAGCGTCATGAAGCTGTTCAAGTAAAACATGGTGTCTAGAAGGATCATTCGCATATGAGAGATCGAGAATAGGGAGCATAGGAGAGGGTCTGCTCCGTTGCTTGCTGTCCATAGCTGGAGCAGCCGGAGTAAAGGGATCAATAGCGACGAAATAGAACCAGGTTTGAGTCAAAGCCGGGATTCACAGATGACTGTCTTTCCTTACAACGCAGCAGGTCATTCACAGATAAATCATCGACAGTGTGCCTGAAGATCCTCGTGGCCGGCTTGATGTCGTCGCGGATGACCGGGAGATTCACACATACGGAATTCCTTCTTGAGAAAACTTGGCACGTGACCTTCAGCTCTGCTATACCCACGACAGGCAGCTCTGAAACCCCTCCCCCTCCATCAATACATACAACAACACTTTATCTCAACCCACGAGTACCATATTCAACACAACGAAATGGCCTACAACTTCGTCCGCTCCTACATAGACGTATTTCGCGAACGCACCGCTCAAATATCACATACCTCGACTTTCCGCAACACAGGGCAGATCACACCGGAAGAGTTTGTCCTCGCGGGCGACTTCCTCGTCTTCAAGTTCCCTTCCTGGTCCTGGGCCGATGCCTCATCACCCGCAAAGCGCGTTTCCTATCTGCCCGAGGGCAAGCAGTTCCTCGTCACTCGAGGCGTGCCATGTCACCGGCGACTCGACGATAACTTTGCTGGGGAGGCGGGGCAGGATGAGACGCTTGTGCGGGACGGGTTTACCGCCGGCGAGGGAGAACCGGAAGATGATGGATGGCTGAGAACCGGAGGGATGGCGGCCAGCCAAGAGGCGAGGGTGCGCGATGTCCAGACTGTGGATGAGAGCGGTAATCTTAGCAACGCGGGGGAGGAAGAAGAGGAGATTCCTGACATGGAGGATGACGATGAAGAGGCTATCATTAGAGAACCTCAAGGTGGCGCTGGAACATCAGCGTATGTCAAAACCTGCTGCTATGCAGTCAATAATCCATAATTACTTCTACTGACCATCGCGATAGGCCTCTCCGAACATATACCCTATACATTTGCTACTCTGCTCACTACCGCACCCCTCGTCTATACCTCTCCGGCTACGGCTCATCGTCAGAACCTCTCCGGCCTCAACAAATGATGGAAGATATTGTCGGAGACTACAAAGACAAGACCGTCACAATCGAAGACTTCCCCTTCTTCGACCACGCTATCAAAACCGCCTCAGTGCACCCCTGCAAACACGCCTCGGTCATGAAAGTCCTCCTCGACCGCGCTGACGCAGCACTGAAGCTGCGCCTGGCTAAACTAAAAGCGGGCAAGGACGTAGGGAAAGTGGATAGTGGCATGGAAGGACTAGTAGACGACACCAAACTGCTGAAGCTCACCGAGCAGGCGAAGCTAAAGGAAGGCGAACAGAGTGGAAAGGATAAGACTGCGGATGAGTGGGAGGTGCTGGAGGGTGGGCCTGAGGAGGAAGAGGTCGCAATTAGAGTCGATCAGTATCTAGTTGTTTTCTTGAAGTTCATGGCGAGGTACGTCACCCCTTTCCAGGTTAAGTAACAGTATCACGCTAACTCGAGCAGTGTGACGCCAGGTATCGAGCACGACTTCACCATGGGTGTTTAAAGGTGACGGGTTCCTTGCTCTTCAATGTACTCAGGTTGCAAGCCCAAATTGCAACTGTTGATACTGGTGCGTCTTTTTAGAATAACATGACTTTTCCATGCTCCCTTGCTGGGTTTACGGGAAGGCGTCAGGTGTTTAACCTTTCATTTATGAAGCCATGTGTCGGTTAAGAGCCATGAATCTATAAGCGGGCGTTTACGACTAGCAGGGGCGAAGGGAGGCGGTATTGATAGCCATATCTTTTGCCATTCGGCGTAACAAATCTTATTCGATCTGAGAGACTCCATCCTATTACGGCTTTCCCCGTGTTTGACTAGTCCATACCAATATCCCCAAACACAAAATTCTCGATACTTCAGACTAACGCCATCACTACCAAGCAGCGTGAAAAACTAGCTACCCCAATGCCTGCTCCCGCTAGGCCTCCAGACAGCATCTTCTTTCCCTTCATACGCAAATTCCCGACCCTCGATACTATCTCTGTTCAGTAACGAATCAATGATTTCTTCGATGAAACCGACAGTCGTGTCGGGGTTTGTGGGGCGGGGGAGCATCCATGGTGCATCGAGAGAGCCGGGGGATATGTCGCCGGAGGTGTCGCGTTTCTGGATGGTGGTGCGGTGGTGGAAGGGAGGAGTGAAGAAGGATTGGGGTTTTGAGAGGGCGAGGGTAGAAGAGGGGATGGTGGTAGGGGATGGATTTGGAGACGTGAGGTAGACAATGATGTCGCGCTAAGAATGTGAGTTAGTTCGTGGACATTTAGAGTGGGGGTGAGATATTAGGTGGTGTGGAGTTAGCGTTATCTATGTGAGAGTTGTTACGTTGAGTTGTTATGCTGAGGTGTTACGCTGAGGTGCTATATTGGTGGAAAGGCTGGTGGTGGATGTTGAGAAGAAAGCGACAGCGTACCTCAGAGGCCCCTTCAGCTCTCATTGTCTCGGTGATGTGTTGGACATCTGCGGCGGACGGTGTGATGGGAACGGCAGCGATGGTGACTATGATGGCGAGAAAGGGAAGGAGGAAAAGAAATGGGCTGCGAGGATTACGCATGCTGAATCGGCTTAAACAGGGACTAATTCGATTTGAGATGGTGAACGAGTGCGATAACGAGAAAGTCGGAAAGCTTTAACAATATTTCTGATATATCAGATAATGCCTTTGAGGGGCTCAGGCGCCATATGGATAGACTGAAGGGATAAAAGAGAGGTATGCCTAGTCTTAGAATAGGACCGACAATGTGTGAGAAGAGGAAGGAACCAGCTACCTTGAGATATCTAAATTGTGTCTGAGGTCTCTCCCTTTAAGCTCTAAAGCCCGCCAATATACACTTCAGGCAATTCCGGAAAGGAACGACAGTAGTGTACCAATTGAAGGATCGGCAGTAAGGAGAGACATGCGGGACCCTCACGACGTTTGGGCTCTAGAACCTACAGCAAAGGGATAGGAATTGAGAATGTTGAAATGCTGAACTGGTTTCCCATGTTCTCAGTGGTGGATATAAGAAATGGTACGTGTTTTCTTGATGCGTTGTGCATGAAAGGGATAGGAAGGATTGGAGAATGCAAGGGAGAGTTTCAGGCAACCAAGTCCAATGGAGCTTCAAAAGGAAAGTCATCATTTCTGGTATACAGATCCGGCGGAGGCTGCAATCATGAAACCCGCACTTTAACAAATTTGAGTCAAGAGGATAACTGAGTCGCACAAAAATGGGAAGAGAACTTTTCTTCCTGCATACAAGTAAACGTGCCTAGGTGTTAGCTGGTCTCTTCAACGTTGATCATGTTGCGACGTTGTGATTTTCTCGAGTCAAAAATGGAAGTGTCATGAAGGTATCAATTAATACAAGACAGGCCGTTTCGAGAGATGTTGCGGAGTAAGGAATAACCCTTGCAATGTAGGAGAGGCTTCGTAGACAGGACATCGGGGGTGAATAGATACGAGTACAAACAAAGCAAACGTGTTGCCAAGCACGTGGGGGTTATAACGTTCCCCGCATAGCTCTTTCATCCCATCCATCCCTTCCATCCCTTCCATCCTCATCAATTATTAGCTTTTACATCTCTTGTTCGTCATCAGGATCGGGTTTCAGTGTTTCTTCCAATTTCACTTGGTCATCTACTACAATGAATATTTGTTCTGCCTCTTCTTGTATGAAGCATCCGTTTCGAAGATTGAAGTGCTCCTTGGATACCACATAACTCTTTCCCTTCCTTCTACTATTGTCACCTTTCCAGCCTCCTTCGGGGAGTTTGCTTACCATGAGCAACCCACCGTCGTCTCAAACCCTTGCCGGTAGCTCGCCGTCTCGGGAAGACCCGTCAGTTGCTCTTGATCTCAGTGTGCTTCCTCCCGTCTTTGTTCTATCGGCTCATTTCAATGACGATGAATTGCACGATGTTAAAGAAAGATTGGTCGATCAAGGTGTGCCATTGACTTTTGATGTCTCGGAAGCCAAGATCTTCGTTGGGAAAGTCGGGACGAAACGAAGGGCCGAGTTTGAGCTTCGGAGTCTCCGCCTTTGGACAGAGGAAGTTGCAATTTCGGAGTCGGCGGCACATGACCTAAAAGAGTCCGGACCCGCTCGTAAGAAAAGACGCGTTGAAACCGCATTCAAATTGAGTAAGGTAGTGTCAGCCTGCGATGAGTCAATTACCGAAGGCGAGACGACTGAGGATGAATCAGTTGTCGTCCATGACTTAGCGAGGAGGAAACGTGAACCCTCAAGCCCAATTCTTGTCCTTGAGGAAGGATCAGATCCTGCACTCGATGACATAGAAGTCAATGGTTCATTTAATGTCATCAAGGTTGTCAAGCTTGATTGGCTCGATAGATCTATTGATGCAGGAAGACTTTTACTTATGCGAGACTATTTGGTTTATGAAGGGAAGCGGATTGATCCACCAGCTACAACTCTTTCGTCTCAACCGAGCAACATCTCAGTGACCTCTTTGCCGGCACAGAAGATAACCCCAGCGTCTCAACATGTCCTAGCTGATCGACCTCAAGCAGGGCAGGACATCCTAGAGAGAGCGAAATCGGACGCTTCTGCAGTTTTTGCACGAAAATCCAATCAACGGCCATTCAGATCAGGTCATGGTTTGCATCGATTTGAAAACAAATCGTTCGCTTCTCAAAGCCAAAAACTAGGCCATTCAGCTTCTCATATGACACACTTACTACAACAGACCACAAGCGATTACGAAGGAGAGAATAGCGACATCCCGGAGCCTCCAATTTGGGTCAAGGCTGGGTTTAAATATGCATGTCAACGCCGGACGCCTGCCAATCCGCCCAACGACCCCTTCATCGAACAATTAAAGAAAATTAGGAAAGCCCGTATCTTGTCAGGAGACGAAATAGGAGTTCGCGCCTATTCAACCAGCATAGCTGCACTGGCATCCTACCCCTACCCAGTCAGCAATCCACGCGAGATCCTCTCTCTCCCAGGCTGTGACGTTAAAATCGCGAATTTATGGGTCGAATGGAAAAACACCGGCCACATTAAAGCCGCAGATGACGCTGAAAACGACGAAACGATGAAAGTACTTCGCATTTTCTACGACATCTGGGGCGTAGGCGCCTCGACAGCGCGCGAATTCTACTTCTCAAACCACTGGCGCGACCTCGACGACGTTGTCGAGTATGGCTGGAACACTCTCACTCGCGTCCAGCAAATCGGCGTGAAATACTACACCGAATTCCTCGAACCAATTCCCCGCGCCGAAGTCGAATCCATAGCCTCCACCGTCCGAGCCCACGCCATTCGTGTTCGTGACGACAGAATCTCCCTTACAATCGTAGGCGGCTACCGCCGGGGCAAAGAAGCCTGTGGCGACGTCGACATGATCGTCTCACACCCAGACATCTCCCAAACCGCAAACCTCGTCACAGAAATCATCGCTTCCCTCGAAGGGGAAAAATGGGTAACACACACGTTACTGCTCAGTCTAAACGGCACAAACCGCGGCCAAGCAACCCTCCCATTCCGTTCCATCGGCCCCGCAAGTCACGGCTTCGACACGCTCGATAAAGCGCTCGTGGTATGGCAGGATCCAGTCTGGGCAACCAAAGATGCCGATCTCGCCGCGAACCCGAAAGCCAAGAATCCGAATATTCATCGTAGAGTCGATATCATTGTTTCGCCGTGGCGGACCGTGGGATGTGCCGTTATGGGGTGGAGTGGTGGAACGACATTTCAGCGCGACTTAAGGCGCTATGCAAAACATGTAAAGGGCTGGAAGTTCGATAGTAGTGGGGTTAGAGATAGGAGGTCGGGAATGGTGGTTGAGCTTGAGGGACCAGAGGGGGTGAGTGGGACTGCGGAGGAGGCGGAGAGGAGGGTATTTGAGGGGTTGGGATTGAGATTTGTGGAATCGTGGGAGAGATGTACTGGATAGTTGTGGATTTGCTTGGAAGTGGTTTTGGAATAGGGCTTTGCATGAAGGGCCGCAGCGCATTCTCGATCTGATTTTTGAATAATTCAAATACCCTTAGTAACATATCAGTCAACTCAGGAGTTAATTTCAGAGTTATATGCAATATTTCACATTGCATAGCTGGATTTTCCAATGCCTGCCATCCTGGTGTGTTTTACATTCCGTATTCAGAAATCCGGGTCCCTTCAGCCAGCCATCCCAATTCCGTCCCAACCATTGACCTGATCTTTGGTATTAATCGCTAGATGCTGTTATTTTTAACATTATTACTTGCATCCTCAAGCTCCCCAAACAGGCCCCATATTCATCGCGGGTTCTTCAACAACACGCCATCCACCTCCACCACATATTCCATAACTTCATCTTCCCTCACAACCTCCCCCTCCAATCTATCCTCCTCCTGCTCCTTCGCAACCCCCGCCAACTTCTCTTCCAACACGCGCACCGGGATAGTTTCATCGCCTCCATCCCCTGGATTCAGTGGTAATGTAAGTGGCCCGCTCAAATACTCCTCCGGCGTCGATCCAACACTCTGACTACTGCGCTCCAGACTCTGCGCGCGGGCATTCAGAGGTGTGTGGCCCGCATGCATGATATTCGATGCCGGGAGTGGAGATAGCGGCGCGACGACAGACGAACGTGGCGATTTTGTAGTTTCTTCCTCTTCCGACATGGCCGCGACGTCGGCGTCTGTGGCGGCGATGATTCGGAGTTCAGCGATGTGGCGGTCGAGTTCTTCGATTTGGCGTGCATACATGGCGCGGAGGTCAGTGAGGACCTGGATTTGGGTGGGGACGGGGAGGGGGAGGGGGGGGGCACTGATATCGGTATCGTTGGTGGTGGGGTTGGGAGAGGAGGGGTTGAGTATTGTGGGGATTGTGGTTGTGGGTGCGGTGGGCATTTTGGGGGTGAGGGGGATTGGGTATAAGGAGATTTGGAGTTGGAGAGTCGGAAGGTGTGGATAGTGGCGTGAACGAGCTCTCCGTACGTATTCTGAGGCGCTGGTGATGGCGGGAGGATGAATTGCGGAAGTCCGTACTCCAGTGGTGTCGCGTGCTGGGCCGATCGTTGTGTAGTCAAAATTTAGCGTGTACAAGTGGTTGAAAATACACAGCAGTGGTTTGAAAGGATGAAGGTAAGGTGCAATTTGTACTGGGTTTGTGGTCTTGTGTTGACAAGGTACTTTTTCAGATTGAATTCGTTCGTTGGTGGTGACGTCCTTTGACGATCCAAAGCAACGCCAAAACTTAGGTGCGGCGGGGTCCAAAAGGAAACTAAAACACTTCACAAGAGCTATTCGTGCTATACATCTAAAGACAAACTATAAGAACGCCTAAATAATAATATATTTAGCTACTCTTTTCTATTTATAAATTTTAGGCTTTAGAAGGTAAATAAAACTATATTATAATATAAAAAGTATAAAAAAATATGGTAAATTTAAAAGTAAGAAACTTTTATAATATAAAATGAATATATTTTAATTAATTAAACCGCTATTAATATTTAAATTTTATAGAAAACGCACCAAAGTTATATATAATTAGATAGGGCTACGCTATATTGAAGGCGATATAGTCATTACTGTAAGGTAGAATATCATATTAAGATACATCACTTATATTACAGCCACGGACAAGTAGTCACAGGCGGTAGCGGATTGGGCAATGGAACACTTGAATGAGCTGATCTAGAAGACGAATGAGAGGGGCTCGAGCAAGGCGAAAAAGCGATCAGGGTCGTAACACAGGTCACGTACTTGATCTCAAATCTCGCTAAGCGAGAGGAGAGCTAAGAAAGCACAAGGCGGAAAGTCATGAGGATGATCTCTATAGTCTCTATAATCTCGAGGAGAGCAGGGAGATCAGGGAGATCAAGAATGAAAATGTACAAAAGTCTTTAGGAGGTCTAAGGACGGTCATTCTCTATCCACTTCCTGAGTCTTTCGTACTCAACTTTGCATTCTCTTCTTAGTCCTATGGTTATAGAAGACTCTTGCCTTTTGGTTTTAAATAGCGCTGTACTACCGTTGTTAGTGAACTTGGCTCAACACCTTCCATACTCAAGTATCCATTTGGAGTATATGGCCTAGCTGAACAAGCAGTAGTCTTGGTCTTTATAAGCTCAACCCACTTTGTGTCTTACAATTAGCCTTACCTGAAGCGAACAGCCTATACCTCTACAGGTCCCCTTTCTTGGAACCTGGTGCGATCACGGGTTGGTCGAATCCGTTTCAAGGTTAGCCCTTGAGCCGACAGGCTTCAGTTCGTATAGGATCCTACCTGTTTGTTACATCTTAGTCGACCTAATACTATAAATTAAATCAACCCCTTGAAAAATTTGTTTACTGGGCGTTACAGAAATATTTGTACTTAAAGTAGTTTAGTATAAGCATGGCACAATACTTACCTATATATAATACTTACTTATAAGATATATTAACCTTAATATATACGGACTTGGATATTTAGAACTTTTTTTACTTCTTCTAAGAAGGTTGTATAAAATAGCTATGAGAATATTAAGAAGCATATTATCTCTTGATTTAATCTATTGATACAATAGCAGTTAAATAAAAAGGTTAAGGAGCCGTTAATAATAATAGTAGATAAGGCTCTTAAGCCTCTACTACGGCTATATCGATATAAAGAACAAGTGGAGAATAGTTAAGCTACTTAGATTACTTAGTTAGATCGCCAAGAGCATGTTTTACAAGCTCAGAAGTTTTAAAAGCTAGAGACAACAAGATATAAGGGCTTATTTTAGAGGCTCTAGGGTGTAGAATAATCTAATTCGATGTTTAGTGTCGAGGGCTGAGGATCCTGCAAGGTGTGTGGATGGCACAGCCACTGTATATATATATATATATATATTAACCCCGATGCATGACGCGCAGCGCATTCCAAACTCTTGGATTCGCGATCGACGACTTGTTCCTGTTAGGCCCATCCGTCGAGGGATCATGCAGGTGATTATGTCTTCTAAAATAGATGAAGCTGAGTCAATATATGGCGAGCCTAAGGCATTTGTTGGTGATGTCTGATATAAGTAAGAATACAAGGGAGTCGATCACGGCTCACAAGTGGAGATATATAGGGAGTACAGATCCTAAAAAATTTGTGACATAACGGCTGTTGTGCTTGAAGTGTTGGTTCTTGGGCTGATTGTACCTCTTGTCGTAAGACATGCAGCACTGCACTTGTGATTCGCTGGTTCAGGGATGCCGTTGGAATCCGAGTCCTCGCGGATCACGTCGTTGTGAGCTGATACCGCATCCTTCAACAAGCACGTCAGACTGTCGGAGTGGGAGTGTAGAGACTTGGGCGAAGAAGTGTTGTGGGAATGGCTGATACTGTGCTTGGTGATTTTATGGTGGAGTATCGAGTCTTGGATTCTCGATCCTTCCACAAATGTCAGCTGAGGAAAGTGCTGATATATTGAAGAAGAGAACTCTGTCGATTGAATGGGCAGGAAGCTCCTATCTATATACTATCGAGGAAGAGTCATCATACCCCTATTACTAGGCCTGATGCAGTGGCTAGTGTGGTGGCGCTTGAGCTGTGGCCCTGATTGCTGACAACAAAGGACAAACAGAATGACGAACGAAATGACGGGACGACGAATGAAAGAGGTGAAGTACGGCAAGAATCACCGCAATAAAGATATTAGGAAGAGGTGGTATAAATGCTGCTTGCTTTCTAGTGTCTTCTTATCGCCCGCTCATCATCTCTCAACGCACTTCAACCAATGCAGTTCAGTCCAATCTTCCCAATCCACAGCTGCAACCCATAAACTTAATCATGCGCTTCGTCCACTTCCTCGCCGCCTTCGCAGCAGTCGCGTATGCCGCCCCAGCCGCCAACGCCGAGGACATGGCGGTCGCGGAAGTTGGAGTTGTAGTTGAAGGCCGGGAAGCTGAGGTATGTGATTATGAAATTATTGTGATACGGTTGAATAGTAAATGCCAATGTGAACGCCGAATAGGTGAATTGTGTCGTATTTAACCTATCCCGTTTGTCGGTGGAAAGCAAGAGGGGGGATGATTAAACATTTGATGATGTCCGTGGGGTGGTGGAAGCGTGTATATATTCTGATTGTTATTCATAGTCGATCTATTATCCCGATGATAAGTGTCCAAAGAAGTCAGTGTTCATCCTACCCGTCCGCTTGACATTTCATGCTGGTGGATCTGTTTCCATTGCCGAGCTGCAATAGCCAGGGTAGTATCACCTTTTGCTGCGTACGTCGATGAGATATTCGGCTTGCTTGAGATATGATGTGCTTTACCAACCATTTGATGAGCTAACGCAGCTTTGGTGCAGAATACATGTTAGTGGCAGAGGTATGGAAAATGACGAAGATGGGAATGAGGAGAAGTATGAAGCCGCCGTTTTCTGAGCGCTGATATTGTTAATTTACATCCGGAATCGGGTTGGAATCTGCATTAGGGGAGAGCGAACTTTGTCTTTCCTCCCGTTCTCTGATTGGCGACATGGGGAACATGAGATGGAATAGATGCTTGTTTGTATACCTGGTGATCTGGGGGTAGTAAATTATCAATAGTATTCATGAATTTGTATCTCTTCCGTTGTAGTGCTGGGCTTGATTGAGTTTCTAGGAAAATATTTGTGTAAGTAAGTAGATCGTAGGACAAGAATATGGCAATGAGGTGTTGAGCGGTCATTTTGAGCTATGGGTCTCGCAAATACCTACGGAGCAATATAGTGCTATCCCTAAACTTCAATATACATACCAGGAGCCGCCTCCAACGGAGCAAACTTTCCCGAAGCATCACTACTGGGCCTATCTTCGTGAATATGATCCGTGCTCTCTATACCCTCCCCAAGCCTGAATCGACCTAAACTGCTCCATGTGATAATCCCATCCATTTCACGCCTTCGTCATCATCCGCCTTCTCCTAACATCCTGACGCCACGCATGTTGCTCTCTGATCCATCTCTGTTCATAGTCCCGCTGTGTCTCGGAATAGGGATCGACAGTGAAGATTTCCATCTCCCAAGACTGATAACGGAGGCCATGGAGGGGACGTCTCGAACATCACTATTCTACCGGCGTGCAGTCAGACAAACAGCTAGGCGGCGAGCTAATGCACTGTTATATTGGGCAGCATATGCCATGTTTTAAGAAAGTGCGGGGCTGTGGGCTGTGAATGGTGCATATGACGCAAAGACGTTGGTGATCTTATCGGTATTCTGCTCGAGAAAGCATAAGGTGTGGATGTTCCGCCATCTCCAGATAGGAAGCCAAGCCCTGCACGCCGACGGGGCGGAGACTTACAATTTGTTCCGAGATTCTTCCCCTCTTACCACCTCCACTACGCTCTCACCTGTTTACCACCCAAATAAAGATTCTTCAGTGGTAGAATAAGGCCGGACGACAGGTAAACATGCTTGCTATCTGCTAGATGTCAACTCATCATCCGTTATGTAATCACCAAGCTCCACAAACCTAAGGCGTAATATTAGGCCCCCGAGGGTTCACCAGTAACATTTCTAGAAGCCGATGCACTGCTCTTGCTGAGCCTCGTCGAAGTAAGAGATTATAAGTCCCCCTTCCAGAATTCGTGAGACTAATTTTCTTTGTGGGCCAGAAAACAATTCCGGAATCCCCAGAATCAACGTCCGCATCAGAACGAAAGGGCCTGGTTATCTGGAAAGGAGATCTCATCGCGTCGAACATTCCTCCCTATGGCGAACCCCTGTACAACAATGTCGGACGCTCAAGAACCACGTGCTGTGCACGTCGAGGTAGGGTCAATACAGTTGGATGGGAAAGAAGGAGCTTCGTTGAGATACTCGTTCGTACCTGCCTCAGCCCACCCCGAGCTGTCCAAAACCCTTCTGGTTTTCCTCAACGGCCTGGTCGTTCCTCGGTCTGGTTGGGATCCTGTTATAACTAAATTAACACAAGATCGTGTGGATAATGGTCAACCATCCCCAGCGGTCCTCTCATATGACCGCTTTGGCCAAGGAGAATCATCTTTGGACCCCTCTGATGAAGGGAAGGAGCCAGGCCACGGCCACGATGCGATGAGTGCTGTCCGTGACTTGTTTCAGTTGATTTTGAAAATCTCGAAAGAGAAATCTTTGCTTCCTGTTCCTGCTTCCAGTCAATTTCCGCGTCTTATATTTGTATGCAACTCCATTGGATGTGCTATCGCGCGTCTCTTTGCTCAGTCCTACCCTGCCACTGTCTCTGGATTGATACTTCTTGATTCCATCATGGCAAACTCGGACTTTGTTTCAATATGGCCTGACCCGGATGCGCCTGACTTTGACCCCTCGGCACTCCCAGAAGGAGTGTCTCCAGAAGAACTCCGAGACACAAGAGCAAAGTATGGCAAGGTGTTTCATCCAAATGTGCCTAATAAGGAAGGGTTAAGCAGGAGGAACCTCGCTCACCTCTTACCATATTCTGATCAACCTAAGCTGATAGGACCAACAGACGTGGGCCCTTTCCTGACTGTAGTTGGCCACGACTGGGAGACATTTGCAGAGCAAAGCTTCACGGTACGTTACCTTGTTAGATATCCATGAGCGTTGTTTCAAGACCCGCATGCTGATTTAGTCAGGGATCCATGCACACTCCGAAAAATTTGTCCATGATGTATACCAATCCATATTGGCAAAAGTATAATGAAGGCCTCACCTTCATTGTTGAGAAAGAGCTGTGTAAAGGCCCAATCATTGCCAAAGATTGTGGTCATTTCATTCAAAACGACAACCCGGATTTCGTGGCTGAAGAAATTTGGCAGATGCTTGAACGGGTAATAAAGCAGCAGTAGCGCACAAGGGAATAGTAATCAGACAGGCATGACTTAACCGAATTCCGTTGTGAACTACAAATGATTTCGATGTCGCAGAATACTACAGACTTACCGCCAAAGATCCATCAGCTATCCTACCTTCTACCCTTTAACACCTCGGCCATGTATGGAGCAGATTTGGCAGATTCCGTGCTGAAAAAAAACTTAGACCGCCTCAATTCCTACCTGAGGTTTTGCATTACGATAAAACTCTCTAGACGTCGAAAGGACTATTATGAACAGAGCCTCTCTCTTAGCGCCTAGTTTGTCCATATTTTGAACCTACTTCTACCCGCAGTATGAATTTAGAATCTCTAAAATCCATTTCTCTCCTACCATCGATTGTCTCTTCAGCACCCTGCTACTTGGCGACATTCCACAAATCGAGACAGTTGCTCCCTGAGTTTATTATGCGATATAGTTCTATCGACAATCGATGTAGGTGAAGCCGGCTCTGCTCCTTTTGGATGTGAGGTAGCACGATGGGTTGAGGCGTAGCTGATGAGAAATGTCAGCAAAAGCTTCCAACAACACCCTGCCAACACCACCGCGTCCGATGTTGTTCCTGGTGCTGAAAATATTATATATTGCGATTCTACTATGACTCGTGAAGGTCTGTTCACCGCTTACGATGGTGAGGCAGAAGGTCAGCCAAAGCCGCGATCGAGGAGAGTTATCGAGCTATCATTGACACATACGATACTCGAGGCTTATAGTTGTCGCCATAGTGGCTTCTCTTCAGTCCTCGAGGCTGGTGACGCTGTTCAAACTTTAGAAATATCGTGGTCTTATGCCCCATATGCCAATTAATCAGACTAGCTGGGGAATATTCGGCGAATAGCGTCGTTGAGTGCTATCGAAACACTTTTCTTCGAGGGCATTATTCGAGGGTTCTGGTGTGGTAGGGTGTTGTAGCTAGGCCGTTGCGAGGAGTTCAGGCAACACCCCACGGTCATATGGGTTGAACACTGAGTTCCTCAAGTCTCTTCACTAGCACACAACTATACCACTGGCTATTTTGAAGCTCCCTAGACTCAAGTAACACTATTAGAGAACACTACCTAGAGCTCATCAATGGCATAACTGCCGACTGTGCCGCCGTAGGGTAAGGCCATCAAAATCACCCCAAAAGGACCTTCGCACACCCCGCCATAATCCCCTAGCTTCATTTTGGCTGCGTTTCCGCCCCTTTGATCCCCCGCTCTGCCATATTCTCCATTTATCCTATAGCTTGTGTGACCTGTTGTAGTAACCTGCAGCTCTTCCTCTCCGATGCTATCTTTCCTCTATGCCAATCTAAGATGCCTATGTTTGCCCCCCCTTTTCTACCGTTACTTTTTCTGCTCCTACCCATTTTAGTGAAGCGAAGTGACAAATATCTTCTACCGTCCGTGGCCGCCCGTATAACATAAAAAGCTCACCTCCCTCAATTCCTCCGTCTCCTCTTCGCCCACCTCCGCAGCACGACTTTCTGTCTTCGCGAAAGCAGGTCGCATTCACAGGCAGAGCTCTTACTACTAGTCGACTTGGCGGTTATCCATCTCAAGCAGGTTGTCTGAAATCAGTTATCGTTTTTAGATTTTCAACGTAGTGGATTTCTCTCGGGTTGTGACCACCTAGTTTCTTCGACCCCTACCACACCACCAGATTCATAAGTCATCAGAACGTCGCCGTAATACGAACCACACGTCTCTATCGTCTGCTTAATGTAACAAATCATGGCTAACTCACCGAGCCTGAGCGTACTGAGTATTCATACCACACTCCTTCACTACCGGCACCATTATCTCGTCAAATAAGGACGGACACCAGGAGATCGTACCTATTCCGCTCGCGGACTTGGATCCGAACATCATTCGACGAATCACAATGCCCGATCCACTCGCAACGGTATAATTTCAGAGAATTCCTTCGGCATAACGTACGCATCTGCCCCCGACAATGGGAAACACCACGAGAACGACATAGTGGATTCAACTGCTGGAATGCGCCTTCTGGTTGAGAAGCTTCTGAATGAATGCGCTTGTCGGCCAATACGACACCTTTTCTCGTAGTTTCGGACTCACTCTACCGATCCACGTCGGGCTCATCACCGTAGGCACTAAGTGCAAATCCAAGGGCACTAGCGTTGGGATGTGAATTCAATTTCCCTTTGAGGTCCAAGCGTATCGGTCAAGTAAAGATCATTGAACATAGCCTTCGCATGAATTTCCCGACGCTGAGTACCAGTTGTACGTTTCTCTCTCCATGTATCCCAAATTTTACTAACAAGTCACAGGGATTACAAAAAGCTTACTTTCTTCTGCTTTGCTGAATGCTACATTAATTTCATGTAGTCTTCAATGATACTACGTAGTTAGTTTCGGAGCAATGAAACAGGTTCAGAGATCTCTCCGACGTAAGTTTTCCACACCTCCATCTAGGGTTACATTATGCTGACCCAAATCAGGATGAAGAAGCCAAGACCAGCTTTGGAGTGCGGTACTTCTGGTTACTGCAGAAGCTTGTTGGCAGTGGGGGTAGATTGTGCGTTGTGGTCAGGTGGGGGACGCTTGACCAAGCACGTTGCGATATGTAGCCAAATGCTGCCAAAGCATCCTCAGTCCACTGGAGGTTGACCAGCCACACCAGCTGCTTTAGAATGACCCCGCTATTGGCCTTCACACACGCCGTCAGCCGTCATCATGGCTAAATGACATCCAGTCAAATCATATGTTCTCCCTTGAAGGAGATGCTCGTGGTGACGGTCCGCCTCGGTTGAAGCGCGGAGACCTCTCCGACGTCAGTTGTCTACACCTCCAAAGAGAGTTCCCTCATGCTGGTTCAAGCCAGGAAGAAGAAGTCAAGACGAGCTTTGGAGTGCAGAATTTCAGGATGCTTCAGCGGTGTGTCGGTGCTCATTCAACAGATTGAGGTTTTGCGGTGTTTGTCGTAGCTGATTGAGGATTTCGCGGTGCTCGTCCTAGCAAATTGAGATTTTTGCTCACGGAAGGAAGGGGCGGAGGACACCTCTGTATATACACTTTCCTCTCTATCCTGGACTCCGAGTACTTAGCATCAATACACCAGAGCATTACAACAATATGTCCACTATACACATATGAGATAGTTTTGCGGCGTTTATCACAGCTGACTGAGGAGGTTTCGTGGTGCTTGTCGCTACTGGCTGACGTTTCGCGGTGCTCATCGCTGCCGACTTGAGGTTTTGCAGTCTTCATCGCAGCCGATTGAGGTTTCGTTAATTGTTGTAGCAATCATAGTATGGGGGTTGGGCTGACATCTCGATAGGCTGTGCCAGAGCATTGTGGAGGTCTTATTGAAGGGTAAAGCAAATTCACTGAGCACAGCCTTGCATGTTTGATGATCGTGTGGAACCACAGTCACAAGGATGAATGTCATGAGTTGACGTGATTGGGTTTAATTGCTTTTCCGCGGTGTCCGCTGCGATGCAAGATCGAAAAGGTAGCATATTATTGGCTTTCAACCCGCCAGTCATATGCCTTCTGATGCTAAATCTCACCCGGATATGCTTCGTGAGGCAATTCCCCGCAAAGAATATTGAATTCTTCATCTGACTACAGTTCAATAGGTCAAAGTTGCTCGTCTTCGATCATGGTCGTACAATATTATCTATTCACAACATTAACATCCATCTGCTAGATAGCAGTTCTGCTTCTGTATCTTCGGAAGCGGCATAAAAGATAAGTAGTGAACAGGGATCCAGAAGAGAACAAGACCCGTCAGCTTCACCCAAGGTTGGCACAGCAGAATGACCCTAGTTTCTCCTCAAGACGGGGCTCTCGCCTTCGAGCATTGATTGATTGCCAATTAAACAGCGGGGAGTGGCGTAGAATTCCGGTTGTTCCAGTCACATTGACGTTCTTGGGCGAAAAGCAGAGTTTGAGCGTGCAGCCGAAGAAAATTTCATGGCCCTTCGTCATCCCGCTATACCCAGTTAGGCATGGCTTGGCAATTCTGGTCACCAAAAACCCCGCCGTCGTGATAATCTCTTCAACACAGCTCCGTCGAAATCCCACATTCGCCAGACATTCATCTTCCGTGAACGCCCCTCGAAGAAGAGCAGAAGCTCCCCCGACAAGACACTTCCTCAAGCCCCCAGACCGCGCTTATGCGTGCTGCTCAGACCGTCTTCACTTCCCAGGTACGTGTGAAAATGACTATTCGCTTCCAATTGCCCTTATCTGCGCCCATGGCACACCAAAGATCCACCGCATCCTACCCTGACGGTAGTCAATCTCCGCTATAGTGATGCATTTTCGTTAGAAAACTTTTCCTTGTGAATGTACTTCGAGACCATGGCTAATTGAGTATCATAGGACTACATCTCAGGTGTGCAATTCGTCGAAAAAACTGCAACTCCTCACTGCTACCCTTTACACCACTGACTTACCTCTCAGACCATCTGTGGAAGGCCTCAGCGAATTGAAGTACCTTACAACATCGAACCCAAATACTCTAAACTATACACCATTCTCCACTCATCATGTTTTCTCAACTCTCCAAGTCTTTCACACTGAGGTCCTCGAGTGCCCTGGGACAAGCGACCAAAACCAACACACAGATCCGATATCTGGCCTCCATTCAAAACAATACTCCCCGTCAACAACCAACACCCAAGCGTCGATCTACCCCGCCTGCTCTTGAACGAGCTACCTTCACAATCAAGGTGCGTAAAGCCCACTTTCCTATCAATCTCGTCTTTACACGTCACTCACCGCTATTTTGCAGAATGGACCAATATTCTCTGGCAAGTCTTTTGGTGCCAAGTCCAACATCTCTGGTGAAGCTGTCTTTACCACTTCTCTTGTCGGCTACCCCGAGTCTATGACCGACCCATCCTATCGTGGTCAAATACTGGTTTTCACACAACCGCTCATTGGCAACTATGGCGTCCCCTCCAATGCCAGGGATGAACATGGGTTGCTTCGCTACTTCGAATCTCCTCACATCCAAGCCGCTGGTATCATAGTCCAGGATTACGCTACCAAACATAGCCATTGGACCGCTGTGGAGAGCTTAAGCCAGTGGTGCGCCCGAGAGGGTGTTCCCGCAATCTCTGGGGTCGACACTCGTGCTATTGTGACATATCTGCGTGAACAAGGTTCGTCCCTGGCCCGCATCACCATCGGAGAAGAGTACGATGCCGATGAAGATGAAGCTTTCATCGATCCGGAGACCATTAACTTGGTTCGCCGTGTTAGCACGAAGGCACCGTTCCACGTCAATTCCTCTCTTGGGGACATGCATGTTGCTTTGATCGACTGCGGTGTCAAGGAAAATATCCTCCGCAGCCTCGTAAGCCGTGGAGTGAGCGTCACCTGTTTCCCATTCGATTATCCTATCCATAAAGTTGCCCACCACTTCGATGGCGTCTTTATCTCCAACGGACCCGGAGACCCAACCCATTGCCAAGCTACCGTCTACAATCTCCGCAAATTGATGGAATCATCCCAGATCCCTATCATGGGCATATGCATGGGTCACCAACTGCTCGCACTCGCGGCAGGCGGCCGGACCATCAAGCTCAAATACGGCAATCGTGCGCACAACATTCCCGCCCTCGACCTCACCACTGGTAAATGCCACATCACATCTCAGAACCACGGCTATGCCGTTGATCCAACCACCCTCCCGGAAGGCTGGAGGGAGTACTTCACAAACCTAAACGACCAATCCAACGAAGGAATGATTCACAACTCTCGACCCATCTTCAGCGCGCAGTTCCATCCCGAGGCCAAAGGCGGACCCCTGGATTCTGCATACCTCTTTGACAAGTATGTTGAGAGCGTGCAGAAGTATAAGACACACCAAGCCATGTTCTCGGATAAGGATAATAAGCCCAGCCCACTGCTTGTGGATCTATTGAGTAAGAATCGCGTGGGTGTTCATCCTAGTATGATCGAGTATGAGGGGCATGCGGCTGGTAAGCTTGAGCCGGAGCCAGTGATTGGATCTGGAAATGGCAATATGGGGACACCTGTTGCTGCTGCTGCGTAAGTAGGTCACGCAAAAGTATTTATTCTGCATCGATGAGAGTAGTGGTGGAGATGGGAAAAGTGCGATTGCCATGCCGTTTCTTGTTTGGCGATTAGGGAGTTTGGAGGCTTTTTCTGAATAGGACGTTGGTTTATTTATTAAATATTAAGTTGCATATTGTGCAGTTGGCAAAAAAAATCCATATTCAAATATTATATTTTAGGAATGGACTATGTTTGATGTCCTGAATTCATAGACTCCGAAAGATGTCTGAATCAAGATGGGTCAAAGATCATGAAGCCTGCCAACACTATTTTCGCATGGTTTGTCTTTATTCAAAATTCAAACTAAAATACAAGGAAACAAAACAATAAAAAGGCCCAACATTTTCGCCTCTGGCTTGGAAAACTCCAGAACCCAAAACACCCAGTCCCAAACGAGCCGCCCAATGCCTCCCAAGCGCAAGCTCAGGCCAAGTTTCCATTATCAAGGCTAGAAAACCGTAACCAACACCTCTCTTCCTCCTTCATCTTCTCCACCCACCTCCACCTCTCCCACCTCTATACCCCTCTCCTCCATCCCCAAATTCCCTCTCTCTCTCCCTCTCCCCAAAACCCCCAGTCCCCCTCCAACTATCCCCTCCCCCCCTCCAACCCCCCCTTCCTCTCCATCCCCCTCCACCACCCCCAAACTCCCCCCTGCCCGGCCCCAAACCAAACCTCCCCTGCCCTCCCCCCGGCCCTCCGAAATCTGCCCCAACATCCACCAAAACTTCCCCATCCTGAAACCCAAATCTCCTTCTCTCATCCAACCTCCCACTCCCCCGTCCCCTAACAACTTCCTCCGGCCGCCAGTCTCTAGATGAAGCGGCTGCGAGAGCTGCGAGCCGCCGTTCCGCGAGCGCGGCGGGGACGGGGAGGTAATAGAGTTTTGGTTTCGCGAGCGTGGACGCGAAGAGGGTGTCTAGAGTCTGGAAACTCTTGTCTGCCAAGTCGCGGCGCGGCGCACTAGGGATGTTGGCTGGTTTCATAGCAGCGGGTCTGGTAGGCGGTGCGCGGATTTCTGTAGTGGAGCGAGGTCCTAGTGGTGCACCTGCGACGCCTACACCCACTCCTCGCGGGGCGGAGATGGAGCCGCGAGGGCCGGAACCGACTTCCTGGAACACAGCGACAACATCTTCAGGCGCGGAAGTATCGTAAACGACTTCCCACCTCTTTCCTCCGCGGCTTCCACGCCCGCCTTCCCTTGCCGCATCCTCCTCAAGCCGTATCCACTCCTCAACCCTTTCCTCCGGCACGAAATCTACCCACAGCGGCTTACGATCTCGCTCAGCGGGCCACACGGCGCCGTGGAGGGAGGCGCGGACGCGGGCGGCGGCTGTGGTGGTTGAAAAGAGGACGAGGGCGTGGGTGCGGATGGGGTCTAGGAAGAAGGTTTTAAGGAGGGAAGTTTCGGTGTCGGGGGTCGTGGAGGATGATAATGGGGGGGAGGCGAGGGTTAGGAGGTGTGTGCGGAGAGAAGTGGGCTGTAGGGGGCGCATGAAATTGCGGATGTAGAGGGCCGGGGTTGCGGGGTGCAAGGATGGAGGAGGGGTTGGGCGGTCGTCTGGGGGCGGGTCGAGAGTGGAGGAGGTGGGGCGGAAGAGGGATTTATAGCGGGTGTCTTTGTCCTTTTCTTTGGCGGGGAGGGGTTTGGACGATGGTGGTGAGGTTGAAGGGCGAGTGGTGGTGGATGGGTTTTCGGAGTCGATTGCGGGTTTAGGAGCGGTCTGGGGCTCTTCTTTTACGGCTTTGGCAATGCCATTGGCATTCTTTTCTTTTGAATCTTCCATTATATTCATTGCGTTCGTAGCCTTGTCCTCTTTATCCTCCATCTCCATAGCCACGTCCTTGTCGACATCCTCCTTCAAATGTAATGAATCAGCCAGTCCTTCATCCTGACGTAGCTTCTTGCTCTTTAAGTCCTCTGCCCGTACATCCGGCGTCTCACTCCGCCTCTTCCTCTTCCTACTATCTGCCTCCAATTCCTCCGAGTTCAACCGCGATACTTCCACAGACGTATCTGCGACCTCCACTTTCGCCGGCAGAGGCTCCGGTTGCTCTACCGTCTGCGTCTCATTATCATCATGTGGAGGCGTCGCTGGACGAGTCGTGACAGGGGACGGTTGGGTCTCCTCAAGAGATTCAACTCCTGTGGAGACAATGGTAGGAATATCTGGCACCAGCCGGGCTTGCGGAGATATAGCTAGGGAAGCAGTCTCCTCAGCTGGTATTGTAACACTTGAAGCTGTTGAGACTGGCTGTTCTTTGTCCGTGTTTGCGGTCTCCGCATCTGGAGGCATCGTGGTGTCTGTGGCTTGAGTTGTTGGAGCCGTGTCAGGGACAGGCGCAATGGATTCTGAAGGTATAGCTTGGTCATCTCGTTTCACCTGCTCTGCAGATGGGGAATGTGCCAAAGGTTCATCCTGCGCTGCTGGTTCTTCAGGTTGCGTGGACGGCTCAATTATTGTTTGATCAACCTGTGAAGGTGACGCGCCCGTCTCCGGGGCAGCTGGCGGCGCTGCAGAGGCATCAGCAGCATTATCAGCCTCCTCAAGCTTCTCAATTATGTGTGCCTTACGCGTAAGGCCTGTGGATGGGATGTTGCGGTCCTTAAGGAGCTGGCGGAGGTTTGCGACGGTGAGCTTGTTGTAGTCGGTCATGATGCGTGAGGCTGGGCGAATTTTTTATAGGGAGTGGAGAGTGAATTGATAGACTATCGCGTGCAAACATGCAGGATAAGTCAATTTTGTGGTAATAATGGTACATTCGCTGTGATGAATTTAGTGAATGTGATGTTTGCAGCCTCAAACAAGAAGGTGTGCCATCATTTCGCGTCCATTTTTCTTGGCAGAAGATTCCTTTGTTCCTCCAGGATATAGATCACCAAAGAACAAGACACTGTACCTTATTATGGACATTTATATTGATATTGGTTGCTCTGCCCTTGAATAGAACACCGCGTACACATTTTATCTATATCTAGGTACTACACTGAAGCTCTCTAGCCTTGATGAGCGTGATAACAAATATCACGCTCTTAATTCGTCTTGAGTTGCTTCAAGCAGCTACCCCCGGGACCAAAAGATAGCTTAAAATTATGACTGTTTTAACAAGCAACGTAACCGGCACCGTTATATTCATCAAACCGACAAGCAGTAGAGAGGGTATTATAATATTCATATAATAGACATGATGGCGAGACATCTGTACACTAGAAGCTTTCTACTTCGACTTCTGCTTCGCCATCTTCTCCTTCGCCTTTTGCTCAGCTTCTCCCCTCCTCAGCTTCTTCCGCTCCACAGCTTCCTTGAGAGCCTCCAGCCTCTCCTGCGTCACACGAATGGCATCATCGATCTGACGATCGCTCATACTTTCATCCTGCAACTTCGCCTCCATCTCGTTTGCCTTCTGTCGCTTTCGCCAGCCATCGTCACCAGGTGCGAGCATCGCTGAAGCACGATCCATGGCCACTCTATCCTCCAGCCAATTCCATAACTCACTCTCCTCCTTTCGCCATATCTCCTCATAAGCTGCAATCCGTTGAGGCGTCGCAAGACCGGGAACTCCCAGACTTCCATCTCTGTTCGAGATTGTGGGTTTTCGCCACAAAGTGAAGAGCAGGAGGAGAACAAGAATCCCAATAACAGTAGGAGCGCCGACAAAGTTCTCCAAAGTGTCCACAATCGGACCAAACGGGCCATGTAGTGGTTCCAATAACCCCCAATTTTTGGCTTCATGAACAGTGACGCTCTCACGAGCACCGTCCTCGCCCGAAACTGGTAGCTCAATGTCGTTATCTTCGGCAGTATTCTTCCTCTTCCGGCCTTTGCCTTTGCCTCGTGCCGCACCTTTAATGAGTGCTTTCGTCGTTACAGCCGCACGCAAAGCTGCCGTAATGTCCTTTGCGTACGACATTTGGCCATCATTGGCCCCCTTCTCAATAGGGCCTATAAATATCGTCAGTATGAATGCAAGTGTCTCATCAAATGCAGACTAACCTTTTAACCAACTCTTACCCGACCATTCCACTGCACATGTCATTATTATTCGGGTAGAATTGGAAGGCCCCCACATCAAACAGTATCTCGTCTTGGTTACGAAAATATTTCCGCTGGGTACATCTGGAGTTTGCGTGGAGCATAACACTGTAACCGCTCTGTCCAATTCAAATTGTTCTAGTGTCATGGAAATTATACACTTCGTCTGTTTTGGGCCAATGGATCCGCCCAATGGCTTGATGTATGAATAGTTGAACGTCTTTTTGTCTTCGCCGAGGCCTTTTTTGTCGTCTTCCATTTGTAGGTCGAGAGATTTTTGATCGTCAACAAGCCATTTCCTCATGAACACCCCTGATGCAGGACCAAACATCATCGAGTAGATCTTTCCGAGAGGAGCAGGTATAGTGGTGTCTATCAAGAGTTTGTCAAAATGACTGTCACCATCGCCGCATTCTGTGGGCGCATGAGTCGGAGATCCTGGAAAGTCTTGGGTAGCAGCTGCTCCAGTAATTGCTGCCTCCGCATTGTCAACAACCTTGGTAGATCCTCCGCTAACTGGGGCACATACAGCAGCAGCCGAAGCCTTTCGGCTTACGGCTTTGCCAGAATCGACTTCGCTCTCGGCAACGCTGCCCTCTCCAGCTTCCGTGAAGCTACCTAATCCTTCCTCGTCCTCGGCATCTTCATCGTAGACTTCTTCGTCCGAGCCTTCTATGGATCCGTCATCGCTCCCAATGGACTCGTCCTTCTCCGTCTTGTCGCCAGTTCCAGATCCATCAAGAGTAACACCGTTCAGTGAGCTCTTGAGATTCGGATGACTTAGTTTCCAGATACCGATCAGAAGGTCATAAGTAGAATCTCTGCTAACGAAACTGGCGAATACATTTCTGGCGTGGAGAGTTTGGATTACAATGGCATTTGGGAAAATCACGGCAGTACTCTTTTTTTCAACAGACACCACTTCATCGAAACTGATGACCAGATTCGTCACCCAGCCAAGGATATTGCTAGAGAAACATATGTGACCCTCAGAGACGTATAGTCTTCCATGCAGCAGGATGTCTCGTTGAAGGGCGGCGCTGTAATCTTCAATCAGATAATCGTCCTCCGGAACACTTCTGAACTGATTATGAAAGTCCCTATTCCGCTTAGGAGGAGCGACCGCAAATCCACTTCCATTTACACGTGAGTTACTTGCATTAGCCATAGGATTGGCTAATGCCGCTGTACTCGCGCCAATTGCCGCTGCAATGGTATTTCCTGTGGTGGCTGAGCTACCGCGATGCCTCCTCTTTCTTCCACCACTGATACGACTCCGGATACTGCCATTTCGCTGAATCTGAGCATTGGGAGAATCCGTCTCGTATGGTTGGGGACGAGGAGGTGAAGCCCCACCAGACAGTGTGGTAAGCGAGCGAGGTCTTTCGACATTGTTCGCTCCTATCGCTTTCTCCGCAGCATAAGCTGCTGATACGGCTTGGGCTGCCGCAATATCTTCAGCTTTTGCTGAAGCTTGATCATTTAGCAGCAATGATTGGTCAGACAGGTTAACTTTGGACGTCATTGGACTGGGGTCGGCACTTTCAGAGATCCCAAGTTGGGCAAGGCTGAGGTTTCCAGATCCAAGGGTCTCAACAGCAAGTTGCCGTCTCTCGGCGCCAGAGTTCCCAGTAGAGACATCTTGAGATTCTGGTCCGATAACTTCCTCTCCACCAGTGTGGCTTTCTTCTTCTACAGTCTGCGGAGTGTTTGTGCCCTTGCCCTTTGACCCCGACGCTATCGAGGTGTTCGCGATAGTGGTGCTCAGTTGAGTGGCAGCGTTTTGTGCAGCGGAGAAAACAGAAGAGAAGAATCCGCCAGAATTCCCGGTATTTGTCAGAGAGCCACTAGGAGTCTTGGCCTCTTCCACAGTAGGAGACAAAGGTGGCAATGTAGCGTTTGAGAGTTTACTTGGAGTATTAGTAGCTGACGCTGATCGCACTCTTCTATGAGATATCATATTCCCGGAGGGGGATGTGATAATGTTGGGATTTGACTGCGACGGCTGGTGAGATATCGGCTTTGAGGCTGATCTGGAGCTCGCGGTGGATCCTGAGGGAGAGGGTGGTCTATGTTCGGTTGGCGTGGGCGGCGTTACCAAGGTGGTTGGAGCTTCGTTTAGATTAGGCGGAGTTGCCGGAAAAGCTGTGATTATCCTCTGTGGTGTTGTGGACGGGAGGATGGGGGTGGATTGGGTTTCCGAAGCGACATGTATTTGCGGGCGCTCTTCAAGCGCTTTGGAACCGCGTCTCGAGCCCAATCCTCCTATTTTCCCAGCTCCCCCAAACAATGATCCAAGTCCCCCGCTACTGCTTCCTCCAGACTTTGCAGGATCCAAATCACCAGCAGGATTTGGTGATGTCGCCCTTCTCGTCGGCGTGAAGGCCTCCTTGAGTTTGTCTACGGGCGAAGGGCTGCGTTTTGAGGACGAGGTTACGTCGAGCGTTTTGGCGTGCTTGGGCGCCAGCGTGTCGAGGGTAGAGTCAGTAAGTGTGGTGGCGGTGGACGGAGTTGAATCGATTGTTTCGGAGGCTACCAAAGGAGAGGAGATGGTCAAGTAGCCTGTGTGTGAGTAGTGCGAAGAAAGCGAAGGGCGAACAGGTGGTCTGCGTAGAAATGCGGGTGATTAGCAATGACACGCGAGCGTGGGATACAGCAAAGACAAAGAGATAAAGCGAGGTCTTGGGTATCACAAATAACAAGAATTAATGAGAACGGAGAACCGCCAGCGGCATTGTATGCATGACTGCGTTGTTGATGGTGGGGATGAATCGATGGGAGAGATTGGGGGTTTTTGGTCCAAGGCGTCAAAGCTTCGCAGAGACTGCCGTACGCCGCGTATGCTCGCTACCAATGAGAGGCAGTACAATTGACCAATGCGACCAGCATCGATATAAAAGAGACTGCAAGACTTACAATTCCATATCCGAGTCATCGGTCAGAAGGCTGCTGGCTATGCTTTTATGCAGTCTGAGAGACTCTTCACTTGGGCTGGCCTGATCTAAAAAGAGCATTTTGTTGTCGGGAAGGGGTGGGATATCCTCAGATACATCCAACCGAGAGGTATCGTCTTGGGCTGGTGCAGAATTTCTCCTCTTCCGGCGACTCTTGAACAGTTTAGACATCTTCCGGCGCGACTCCCCACTGTTGCGCCCATCCTCAGAGGTCCTGGGTCTGAGCTTGTCCAGCGTGCCATCCAACGACGCCCTCATTTCGCTCAAACCCTCACCCGGTGTATCACTGCTCGCAATCGAGTTGGTTGATGAATTGTCCGGCTTCGATTTGCGTCGACCTTTGAGGATTCCTGCCAACCCACCACTGTTTGTCCGGCTCGTGGATGACGAAGTGGTGGGGATCCTGTCGATGGAGGCTTCCATGATTTGGGATAGTAGCGCAACTCGGTGCGCAATCAAGAGAGGTAAAGTGCTTTGGCAGTCAGTCGCGTAATCAAGGGCACATTGTGAGAGGCTGGTGTAGTCCAACCTGGAAATTGGAGTGAAAGGAGCTGTTTGCCGCGGTTAAGCCTCACTGTGCCATCTGCGACATGTGTCCAAGGGTCAAAAAAGGTGAATGTGTGCGACGAGCATTGCCGATGCGAATGGCACCATAGTCAAGAGAGGATAAATAGAAGAATGAACGACTTTCTGAGCTGAGCAGCCCTATCAGTCTTGTATCTCATCAGCGCGGGGGATTCTTCGATGCAAGCTGAAAGGCATGACATGCAGGAGCCTTGCTGCTCCTTGATCGTTGATGACCCCAGCTCGTCATCTATCAGCCACACCCAACAATTCCTTGGAACAACCTTGAAGCGAACCGTGCATGTGCGAGCCATCCACATAGCACATGATTGCTCACCAGTATGCCTACACAACTCATACCTACGACACTAATTTAAAGCTATGATAGCAGACACTCCCACCATCACCAACCACCTATACCTATATCCAACATCATGGAAGCCGCACCCTTGACTCGCGCTCATGCACACGTCCGGAGCGCAGTCAACGCAACTGAGAGTTGCGATATCAACCAGGCCAGTTTTGACCATGAACTGGCAGCTGACGAGTTTAGAAATGCTGCGAAAGAGACAGCCGATGCAGAGGTAAAGCTCACAACCTGGTAAAGCTTCGCCATCCCTCTAACAGGGAATAGGCACTGCGCATTCTCGCTCTTCTCGAAACCCATCATCGCCGTCTTGCCAGCATCATCAGGTTACCTCCAACTCGGGTGGCTATTGAGATAAATCAAGAACTAGAAACAGTATATAGGCCTCTAGAGTCCAGGGCAAAGAGTCCTCTGCCATCGGTTAGCGCCCCAGGAATTCGGTCTGCTTCTCCTGCGCCGTCTACATCGACTGTCCCTATCCGAACCACTCGTCGGAGGCCTCACCGAGATCCAGTTTCGTCTATAGCCACAAATCTAGCAACAGCAAGAGGTATACTAGGCCCTCAGCCTCGAAGAGGAAGCCCAGCGTCCGCGGCCATCTCAGCTGCGAACGCCCTGGCGACTACATCCAGTCGCAATGAGAGGCAAAGCAGGGCCGAAACTCCAGAATCGCCTCTAACAGCGAGAAATGTGATGGAACGAGAGGCACGGAAAGCTGGAGGGTCCAGTGTAAAAGCAGATGATGACAAGTCTGCCACCGCTCTCGTGCGCGCCACATCTCAGCCCGAGGATAGATTCGAGAAGTTCTATAACAACTTCCAGCTAGGGAATGTGTTCTCTATGTTCTCCGCTCCTCTGGCATTTGCAGGTCTTCCATTAAACCCCTCCTCTGCGCCACCTGCGCCTACCGCGTCGACCAAATCAGGTAGGCCGACTGCTACATCAGAACCAGATTACACCTCCTTAATATCCCGCCCGGCCCTCCGAGCGCTGAAAGAAGACCAAGGCCCCTCAGGCCCCTTCGGAGCCGCCGAATCATTCTATGTAGTTCCTACCTCCGGCGGCACGGTCTCCTACGCCGGGATCCTCACCCATCAACACCAACATGCCCACCCGCACACCCACCCGCACGCCGCGAGTCAGGGTTCTCACCTCCCCGACCTAATCGAAGAAGACACATCCGACCGTGGCAGCAACCCCGACGAATTCGTCGACGCAGTCGAAACACCTTACCCTCCCTCCCCCACTTCCCCCCGCCATGTCCGCCGCCATGCCAAAGCCCCCTCGACCTCCATCCCTTCCACGCGCACCATCCCCGCAGGCCGTGGCACAGGGCGCAAAACAATGGAAGAGCTGGAACTCGAGAACCAGACCCTGCGCGGTCTGCTCGATAAGCAGAGCCGTCGTCTACAAATGTGGGAAGCGTCTTCTCAATCCCAATCCCTTGCCCTCGCGCAGAGCTTCCGAGCTCGCGGACCGCCGAGTATCAGCGGTGCAGTATCCGACCCTAGCGTTCTTGCGCAAGCGATTTCAATGGGTATGGGCATTGCGCCACCTCTCCCTTCCCCTTCCGCAGCCGGCTCGACGGGCGCTCGTACACCCACGAAGCCGGCATCGCCTTCTACCGCTCCGCCAGACCCTACACACGCAACCTCGGACGCTGAAGCGAAGATCGCGGAGTTAACCGCGCTGTTGGACTTGCAGATGCAGGCGACGAACGCGCTCAATAGGGACAAGGAGAAGATGATGCGCGAAAACGATAGATTGCAACGTGTGTTAGATAAGTATCGGGAGCAGTGGGAGAAGCTGAAGGCTGGGGCGCGGAAGAAAGTGAAGGAAAGGGAGATGGTGGCGGGTGCGCAGATGGAGAGGCAGAAGTCTGGCGAGGGGGTTGCTGAAGAGGTTGGGCCGGATGATATAGGGCCCGAGGGCGAGGTGGTGGGGGAGGGGGAGGAGGGGAAGCGGTTTTGATGTTGATGGCCGTGAGGTTGATGAAAGAATTGGGCTGGCTATCAAACATTTATCCTGTATCTTTTGAGAAAGCGGTGGATGGCAGGCACTGCACGCACACGGACTCTTAGTTTAAAATCTAGATACCATCCATATAGAACACCACTCACATAGTAAGGAACCGGCACATCCATACAAAAATTCACAATCAGTAGGCGCTCCCGAACCATAGGCGGCGCCTTTGATACACCCCGGAAGAAGACCCTGTGGCCTAAATGCACGCCAGTTAATTAATCTCTGTGTAATTGACCTAGATACAGAGCGAGTCTATCGCTCACTTCTTACTATGAAGATAATCACCGCAGTTATAAAGTTCATCCCTGTTTCCCGTAGATTGCAGATGCGCTGGTTTTAAGAGCCACTCCACTCTAAGTCGTGGCCTAGATTTAGGTACTGTAGATTTAGGGACACCCTCCTACTATTGAGTGAATTGCCGTATTAGGAGAGTCTGTTGCAATTTCCTGTGGATTGCGGAGGAGCTGGTTTTAGGTGCGAAAGCCTTTTTTCTGCGTCGTGGCCTCGATTTCGACAGATTCTAACACTGGCTTCTCAAATGTTGAGATCATTGCATCCGTTCCCAAGAATTACAGATGAAGCGAACCGGCGCGCTGAAAAGCTTCCTGCCGGCTAGCCGACCTGAATTTTATTCTCATTTCAAGACTAAAACTCAAACAATTACCCCTTCCCGAGGTCATACTAAAAGGTCTTCATTCATAAAACTAAGCTAATTGGTATGGTTGGTATATATCTCCTCTCCTCTCTCCCGCTAGCTTCACCCAAGCATATAAGCCCCCAATAAATCGGTGATCCTGCCGACTTTTCTCTGGGTTGGATATCATATCAAAGCCATATACCAAAGAGGTATTGCAATAATTCCAAAAGTACCTTCATCTTCGTCTCGGCCTGCGACTCCGTCTTCACCTTCATCTCAAACTTACCTATGCGTGAACAAACCAACCCCACCAACGCCAGGGGAACCGAGAAACACCCACACCGTTCCGTTCCGATATACCAGAACCCCAACGAAAGGTAATAAAAAAAAAAACTGCAAAATAAGAATTGGATTGGAAAGCAACGAACAAAAACCAACAGCACAGCAAAAATATCGATAACATCAAATCATCCCCGGCGGCGGCCCTTTTTTCGAATCGCCTGGATTTGCTCCCGCAAACATATCCCACTCGGTACTCGGCCTTTCCCCCAAATCCTGCTGTTGCACCTGCGGTCTCCTCGCCGGATTCACGCTCTGCGCCGCGCCGGGAGCATGATATGACGTATCCTGCGGCTCGAACCTCGGCGTCCTACCCCTCTCAGCTCCGGGGCCCGTATACGAGGGCGGTAGTGCGGCAGCGGGGAGGTGGTCGGGTTCGAAGGACGCTATATCAGAGCTTGAGTTCGTGGCGGAGATATCCTGCCGCTCATACGGATTAGCTTGAGCGTGAGAGAGCAGGCCAGCCCGGTCATCGTCGTCTAGAGGCTTGTATGCAGTACTCTTTTTCTTAAGCCCTTCGCCTAGGATCTCCGTCGCTGCTTCGCCGTTGCCCGCGAAGGTCGGGCCTTGTGGGTAGCCCATTGCGCCAGAGTCGAGAGAGCCGAGTTTGGTCTGGTATGATACGTCCTCCTTACGGCGCCGGACGCCGACGAAGAGCCAGCGGAAGCCACGGCCGCATGCTTTGATGATATCCCATGGGTTGAAGGCCTGGGCAAGCGCGCGACCTGGGCCGCCGGCATAGGTGGTGGGAATTGGACCGCTGAAACCTCCGGTGGGTGCATTGACGGGGTCTTGGTAGCGCGAAATGTCGTAAGGCGTCCAAGGGAAGGCGAAAATGTGCATGATTGAAAAGATAGCCATTTCTATGCAGAGTAGCATGCTGGGGAAGCCGACTTTAATGTCCGGATATGCGACCTTGGCGCTTGGTTTCAGAGGGCCATTAGAGCTGCTGAGGAAGGAGATGGTGAGGGTTTGCCAGAAGGAGAAGAAGATGACGAGTTTGATGCAAAGAATTTTGAGAAATGGGCGGTGGGCCGCGAGGTCTCCCCTTAGTTGGATGTAGAATTGGATAAGGCAATACATGGCAATAGTCACAGATACTCCCTCGAAGAGCATCACCCAGATATGGGCAAATTGCGGGTTCAGAGATGCTTCGCAGTACCGACCGGCGAGTGATGTTACAACGGAGAGGACGGTGAAGAAGACACGGACGAAGCAATACTGAAAGACGCCAATCCAGATGATCTGTGGACGTTAGACAGTGCTTCCAGGAGCAATAGACGATGGAGGCACTTACATTAAACCAAGTGAGGCCACTTTGCGGGGTTCTGAAGGCTCCTTTATCTGGTCCACCAGTACACTTCTGAACCCAGCTCAATGGCCATACCCAGCTCCTCGGCTTCAGGGTTCGAAAGTAGTCCTTTTGGTCGTGAAGGTTCGACGCAATGTAATGGCAGAGCAACGTGAAAAAGCTAGCGATTGCGAACGCTTCATAGCAATCCCTCAAAACTTCAAAATATATCGCATGTCGATAGTACAAGTACGAGAGGAAGGAAACCGTGGAGTATATAGGTATCATGAAAAGAATACGTATGATACTAGAGAACTCACTGGTTAGCACAAGAAGTTTGGTTTGTTCGCAGCCACAGATACGTACTGTTTTTGTTCCCATGGTTTCAAGTAGTGCATGGAATGCCTCAGAATGAGGAAGAGAGCAATGCTCAAGGCAATTAAGCCAAATGTCGCGGAGATAATAAGGCCAAAATGGTGGAAGGTGAGGTTATGCCATAAGGGATCCTCCTTGACTATACCCAGTGGTTAGCAAGTTGTTCTACAGCGCCTCAGTGGCATATGTCCTTACTGATCTCCTCTGTCAATGTGGTGTTGCATTTCATCTTCTTTTGTTGGTCAGAGGTCCTCCTGGCAATGCGCAATAGTATGATCTCTAGTTTTCAAGCCTTCTCAAGCGCTATGATGGGTTCATTCGTGCGAAGAGAGACAGCGACCGGTATTGAAGTATATGAGGCTGGGAGGGCAGGCGGTGTCGATGTAAGCTGACGGTGGGAATTTTCGCTTCAGCGTCGTGGTATCTCTTTGTAGAGTAGCTTTTCGCAAAGTAGTAATGGTGTCCTCAGTCGTGTTCAGGCGGTGGATGTGGCAGTGAACAATGGGGATCGCAGCTGGAAATGATGATGGTCGTCTTGGGTTTGAGGCTGAGCAAGTTGTGATGCAGTTAGGCGCGTAATGCTGAAACCCCCTGTGGCAGGAATTGTGGGGACCCTGCGACCCAGATACACACCTTCAAGATTGCACGATTTAATTGCAATAATGCGATCGAATGCATAAAACAATACAAAATACTTGATCGCGCGGAAGCTCTGGAGAATTTGCTTTATTTCATTTACAGAACCCTTATTCTGAGCTTTTGTCCAGTTTTCAAAGAATCTTTGTGCTAAAAATAGCGTGAAAGCTCTGCGCCTACCAAACGCCTCTGCCACCACTAAACACAAAGCCCACAAACAAGACGTCAAAGTCATCCTTCTTGTTGATTGTCCGAAACATTGACGAAACCCCAGCCCGACAAACGAGCGATTTGAATTTCTCTCGACACCATACTTTGGGCGTTTGCTTGCGACCTTTGACTGTTTGAGCAACCGCACAACTTCCCGAGGTCCACGGCCAGGCTATGCTTCTGGAGATCGTGGAAAAGTCTTTCAGAATACTACAGACTCGATTAACTTCTGTTGACGCTATGCCTTCAGAGTTTCGTCGCGAGCTTTGACCGTCCTAAGCCACCGTTGGACTTACACGGCAGGCTGGACCTTTAGCAGCCCTGGAAAAGTCTTTTGCGATGTCTAACAAGGTTTGTTGCATATTCCTAATCCATATAGACTAATCGGAAGTTCCTAAACGACACTGTAAGTCTTCCTGGCCACGCGGCCACGAGTTAGTAGAGTAGTTAGTCAAGTCCTCGAGAGTCATCATCAGGACTCATACTGGGCAACTAAGGAGCGCATCGCAAGTAGCTGAATTTTCAGTGGAGGAATGGGCGGCACGTGCTCAGCGTGGAAGCACCAAATGTCGAGTACGAATGTCGCACTGGACGACAAGAATTTAAAAGATCTTTTCCGATTGTGTATTCAAGTGTGATGGTGGTGACAAAGCGCTGAATATCTCCTCGATACTATGCGCGTGAGGTGGTTTGGCAATGCCTAACGATACTGTATCTTGATTGCTGACTACGTCGTCTGGTTCAAACCCCATCGCTTCCGTGTTAGAAGCTCATCCGCTTATGCCAAGAATGTAAGGTAGAGTGGAGTGGTGGTTCATTGAGGTCATCATCGTTTATAGAGGGTACTTTGCATCTTATCGTCGGATGCGTCGTATCAAGCAAGAATCTACTGGCTGAGAACGTTAGCAAAACTCATAGCAATAAAGAGTCTTGAACGCATGGGAACAGGGAACATTGAGACCAAATCAGACATCCAAGGAAGATTGCCGCTCAACGCCATCTGAGATAGGTTCAAAACGATGGCTAACGTGGAAACTGCGAATGTGGAACATTTTTCATCATATTAATCCTCGCTGGCAGAAGGAACGAAAAAATATCAAAAAATTGACTTACTGAGTAACATAAACGCGAAGCACATACAAGGCAGCGCAGTTGCTTCAGGAGCCCATCGCATGTAGCTGCTTCATTAAGAGGAAAAGACGAACATCTCGGCCCACTTAGAAGCAGGATAGCACTTGACGTTGGTTTTAAGTGGGAAGAGAGCTCGAGACAGAACTTTGAGAAGGTGTGGAGAGGATTATTCCGTTCCGAGTATCGCGCTAGCCCCAAATGTACAGGCTGTGCATCCAACTAACAATCCTGGGAACGCGAAACCCTCTAGGATACTCACCATCTTTACTTCTGCTCCGCTCCTGTTACGTTAGATCTCGGGGACAGTTTCCAATGTGGAAGTCTTAGCCAGCCTATTTTTGTCGTTCTGAACACCAAGATGCTGCGGGATCCTGCTTGTAATAATGGGGCGAACCGCCACCTGCAATAGCCATAAAAGCCCTAGCCATTCACTGCTTGGCAGGGGGCGGATCTCGGAATCTTGGGGGCGCTTCTGGGATATAACGTAGGTAGCATCAGGCGGCCCGTCAAAATCGGCTGTACCCAAGAATTGAAAGTATTGCAGGATCCAATTTCGAAGCCTAATGCCTTCCTTCATCAACTTTTTATTCGTTTCTCGTCATCGTTCCCAATGATTTCTACACATATTCATCACAGCTCAGAGAGGAAAGGATCAACACTTCTCACATTTTATTTCTGTGATATTAGGTTTCTTCAAAAGATGACCACATATATCTTGAAACACAACCATGAAAATCCTTTCGGGTGTGGGTTAAGGCCCCAATTGGTAGGTCCGGGATGCACGGCTTCGTCGGGCGGTTTGTTTCGACTGCCAGCCTTGCCTGCTGTACCTTACAAGCTATAAACATGCGAGCCGCAGCACGTGAATCATTTTCCAAACTTAGAGACAAGCTATTTACCCTTGTCCACGGCCCCAATGCAAAGCGCGGGGATATTGTTTAAGGACCTCAAAACAATTTCGAGGAGAGTATAAGAATGTCTTTACTTTTCACGATGAAAATGACAACCAGTCAACTACAATTTTCTTGTATAGCGCATTGTGATCGTCCCATTCAGTCATTCTTTGATCAATCTTGAACCTGCACTCCATCATGAGGACCACCAAGACTCTACTTCTGGGGCTTTTGGCTCCCCTTGCCGTTTCAGCCATGGTTCCTTGTCTCAATGAAGGTGGGCTATCCTATGATCCTATGAACATCACAGCAAGAGAGGCCAAGCAAAGCCTGAATATGCTCAACACTCGAGACACCATTACCGTCGATCTTTGGATCCATTTACTCGTTTCCGGACCTACAAGCGCCGATGGATATGTCGACGGCACTGGAATCCTCAACCAAGTAGCCTATCTCCAGAAACAATACGCACCTTGGGGCATCCAATTCCAAGTCAAACCAATCTCTTACGCCCTCAATGCGGATTGGGCCGCGGGAATCGACAACGACAAAGCCGAGAAGATGCGACAGCTCCACCGGGGTGACTACAAAAGCTTGAATATTTACCTGGTTGAGGGTGCTACCAGCGGAGTGTGCTCACTTCCGATTGCGAACAGCAATCCTATCGGGCAGACTGACCTTGATGGAGATGGGTGCTTCATACCATTGAAGTCTGGAATCAGTAGCACTGATGGAACCGTGGCTCATGAGAGTGAGTTGGCCTTTCCCTTTAGCCAACGATGGCTGTACATAGGCGTTCAGAAAACATTCGAACTCCAGCTGTTTGAATGTCCTAAGCGCTTTGATCATGCTGTGGACCGTCACAATTTCTAACTTGCTACAGTCGGTCATTGGTTCGGTCTATTGCACGTCTTCGAAGGTGGATGCACAGGCACAGACTATTGCGACGATACAAACGCACAAGCCGGCCCTTCATATGCCCATGAGGCGACTGCCGGAGATCTGAACAGCTGCCCGGCAGGTGACTCGTGTCCCGACCAGCCCGGCCTCGATAATGTCTTCAACTTCGTAAGTGTTTCTCCTTACCAAACTTTTATAGCATTGTTCTAATTTCATGCCTATAGATGGACTATACCGACTGCGCCCATAAATTTACACCATGCCAGGGTGGCCGCATGGTACGTCCAACCAAACCCTCTCCCAGAGATCCACAGCTAACCATTAGCAGATCACTACATTTAATAACTACCGTGCCAACAGGGCCATTCAGGCGGGTGTCTTGTGGAAGTAGTTACTTCCTTATCATCTTGCATAAGCTCAGGGTATAAAAATTTTTGGCGTTCTCATTTACAATACAATATCAGTACATGTTTTATTCAAATGTATATTATGTAAAGCAGTCTCAAGACTGCTCACCGTTTATACCCCAATTTACTCATTCCGAGAATGGCGAGAAATTAGAACATCAAGCGGAAAAGAATTTGCTTCTCCATGCTTGCCTACCCTTCGAACTCACCGACCAATATTGATACCACGACGTACGCAATAGCTACCTGTGCATCGGAGCATCGGAGCTGTAGGATTCCTATGTGCACAGTTTTGACTTGCTTTGTTTGATGCAGTTGACATTAGTATTCGCTTCTAGGCGATAATCGGGACAACAATTCTTGAAGGCTTAAATAACGCAACGTCCGCCGAATCGGTCCGGGGCGTGCACCAAGCCCGAGCTTTTCAGGGTACAGAAGATGGAAGAATATGCTGTCTAATCCGTCTATCGTACTTGTAATGGATTACAAAATACAGGTGAGAATGGAGGACAATATCGTACTCTTCCTACGCTAACTTCCATTTCCGACTACCGCCTGTTGACCAAAGACGGCCAACGGTGTCCTGCCTTCTATTTCTCAGACAATCAATTTGCCTACAACCAGACCGCCACCTCGAGATAATAGAAAACCGTCGATCAACGATCAGATCTACCCGCTACCCCCCTGCCCAGCTGAAGATCGCGCTACATACCCAGTCTTGGCATGGTGTTGAAAACGTCGGCGATCCGAGCCGCCGACACCATGGAACACATGCCCCCACACTTGGACTACAACAATGCTCCATGCTCGTCATCATAAGCTGTGCATTCGGTCCTTCGGGTCTTTCCTTACAAATTGACATGCGACAATTAATTCGGCGAGCGGAGCGGTGAGGCTTGTAAAAGGAGATGGTACCGCCATTAAATGGAGTCGCCAGATAGCTGCTTCTTTTTTACCTGCCACACCACATTTTCTCAATTGTTATATCAAAACAAACATCTCTGACCATGACGAACCAGAACCAAGCAGCTTGGATTACTGAGGCTAGAAGCCGGCCACTGAAGGTAGATGCTGCGCCTGATGCGAAGGCGGGGCCTGGTGAGGTTGTTGTAAAGAATGCTGCTATTGCTATCAATCCAGTAGACTGTATGTATGAGGCTACGGTTTATCGAAGCTTTGCATACTAACTCTATGCAGGGAAGATCCAAGAATGGGGTACTGCAGCTGTCCAGAAACCCGTTTGAGTCCTATAGGCCTTACTCTTACGTAGAATAGGCATATTCGTCCAAAAATACCCCAACGTTCTCGGCGAAGACATCGCCGGCGAAATCGTCGAAGTCGGTTCCGGCGTCAGCCACCTCAAGAAAGGCGACCGAGCCATTGCGTAAGTCCCTACAACCAACCCTCACCCTTCAATTCCCAGATTGTCAGCTAACAAAAAGCGCGAAACAGCCACTGCATCGGCCTAATGACCAACGACCCCAAAAACGGGGCCTTCCAGCTCTACACCGTCTGCGATGCCCTCACCGTCTCGCCCATCCCCTCCACTCTCTCCTTCGAGAGGGGTGCGGTCCTCCCCCTTGCCATTTCCACAGCTGCAGTTGGTCTCTTCGCTAAAGACCGTCTCGCGCTGCCATTCCCAACCACGGGCGCAAGCAAACCAACTGGGAAATCTGTTCTCATTTGGGGCGGCTCGTCTTCGGTTGGTGCGACTGCTATCCAGCTAGCAGTGGCAGCGGGCGTGGAAGTCGTAACTATAGCTTCAAAGCATAATTTGGACTTTGTCAAGTCTGTTGGCGCTAATCATGCTTTCGACTACAGGTCCTCCAGCGTTGTGGATGATATTGTGGCGGCGGTGAAGGGAACTGACTTCGCCGGTGTATACGACGCTATTGGCAGTGCAGATGCGATCAAATTGTGGTCTCAAGTCATCCAGAAGGTGGGAGCTGGCACATTTGCGTGTACCATGCCAGAACCCGAAGGCATTCCGGAGGGTATCAAGGGCGGAGGAAGTGAGTGAACCACCCCCCTTTGCACAATATCTCTTAAGGCAATTAAGCTGACACTGAGACAGTCACCGCTCTGACCATCAACAACAAGGACAAAGATATCGGCCAAGCCATCTGGGGCAAATTTATCCCTGAAGCTTTGGCAAATGGAAGTTTCCAAGCTAAGCCAGACCCGCAGGTCATAACTGGAGGCTTGTCGAAGATCCAGGAGGCATGTGACGTTTTGAAGAAGGGCATTTCGGCTGGAAAGGTTGTTGTTAAGGTGTAAGAGGAGACAGTTCTAGTGAAGGCCCGAATCATGGTCTTTCCTCAACAGCTTACTTGGCCTCGCTGCGGTGGTAGATAGAACTATAGTAACCAATTAGATGTGCATTCCATATCTCTCAGGCACAACTTGTGTGTCCACTAAAATCCTGCCTAAGATCTAAGTCAGCAAGGTGCACCATCAACAGTATCCATACGCTCAAAGCTCAAGCGAAAGCCCCGAATCATACCGTTAAGTTATTGCGGTGAAGACACCTCGGTCACCGAAACCCCCACCTAATTTCAAGAAATCAACGCCACCCACTCCAAAAGCCAAATCTCACTTCTGAAAAATAAAAAAAATAAAAAAAATAAAAAAAATAAAAATAAAAAAAAACCCCATTAAAAGCGCACATATGCATTGATTGCTGGTTGCCAATCTTGGTCATGCGTCATCGGCATCGCCCAACTCCGCTTACCGCCGAACCGACACGGTATGCCGTACCACCAACACCAACACCAACAAACCTTGGAATCTCGCATGCCTACCAGAACAAGTTGACACAGCGGAATTGAAGGTTACGTAATACAATGTGCGAATCATTGGGGCTGAATCTCGAGGCTTTGGTTGAATGTTGTTACCTACCCAAGCTTGGCAGAACTTTTTGTTGGGTTGGGTGTCTTTGATTGGTAAGGAGAACTGGACAGATGGAGATGAGAAAGTGACAAAGAAATATTAAGAGCAGTGAAGCACAGAGGTGAGAAGGGATTTGCGTATTTCACCGAATTTTCTGACATATATTTCTTGGTTATGGCCGCTAATTAAGCTTATTGTGACTGTTTGCATTACGGGTAGTCAGGCATGGGCCTCCAGGTATTTACGTCTTGAATAACACCACCCAAAGGTTTTACGCCGCTTGATACGAGGTCCACTCCAGGAGTGCTCCAGCGTTAGATAAGGGCCGAGTGAGGGACGACAGGACATTGGGCTCTCCTTTCAGAGTAATACTTAAGTAGCTGAACGCTGCAGGGCTTCTCTGCATGCCCAGGGCTCATTGCATCGACCTGATCAGACAAATGAGTCCAGGTGCTAATTTTTCTTAAATGGAGCTTCCGTCGCCATGGTGGCCGCTGATATCAACAATGTACAGAGTCTGAAGCCGTTTTCAAAGGCGCAAGCGTCATCTTCAGCGTCACCGACTTCTGGCAGGTAATGAACGATCCGCAAACTATGAGCGAGCTGCGAAAGAGAGCGGGGCCATCAACGGGCTCTGCTGCGACCTTAAAGTCCAGCAAGGAAAGAACATTTGTCGATACCGCGGGTTGAGATTGCGCCTGGAAAGAATCTTGTTCGCTCTGCCACTCCCCTAAGCTAGAATAACTGGTGCTAGATCTAGAGTAAGGTTACAAGGAAAACTCGAGTATTTGAGGAGGCGAGTGACGAGGAACTGGAAGATGCTACGCCGAGTGGGTTGGGGAGGGAATTCGCTGGTATGACGCGATAAATCAGCGAGTACGGATATGATGCTTGGGATCCTGATGCGGTGTACCCGAAAGATGTAAGCTATCCAACAACGTTCTACTCAAAACGACTACTTACGAGTTCAGAAAAAGCTTAGTCCATGTCTCTGTTACGGCCATGGAAGAGTATATCAAGGCAGATGATTGATCGTCGGCGCTGTAAGTACTCTCGGAGCCTGCATGTTGAACTCTGTAGGAAGGAAGGTGTCGACCGTTTTCACTGCTGTAACTCGGTATAACCAGTTGGCACGTGATAAGATGACAAAGAAGGTATCCACCAATCAGCTCAATTCAACACTTCATGCTGGTGAAAAGCGTTAGGTCGTGGTCCGAGGGAACCCGGTTCTTGCCGGTGACATAACGTTCTTGAAATTCCTTCTACGCACTCCATCGCGATCAATCTTTGGAGTTGAGGTGGAAATTCGCGAACGTTTATTGGTGGGTGGGCGCAGCTGGAGGCTCCCAATCCTTCTCATCCGAAGTTTTGATCTCATCCGAAGTGCGTGATAGATAAAAGCTTGTGTGAGCGATCAGCACGCTCGTGCGAGCTAATGAGAAGGCTTAAAAGCTGATCTGGAGCTGGTAGAGGCACCAACTAAAACTATATATAGAAACAAAGGAAATAAATAAACGGTTACTGTGGAAAGGGGAGGAACGGGTGGGTAATCGCGATGTAGGCAGAATACAGGCTATAGAGGATGCAGGAAGATGGTAGCTGCTAATTCAAAGGCCTTGCTGCAAGCCTATCTATATGGATATCGTACGGCTTACCCGTGGCTTGTTTGGGAGGCTGTTTAGCGCCTCCTCGAAGCTTGCTAGAGGCCAACGAGTAATTGCTGCATCGCTCCTATGCATAAATCCCTCCGTAAAAATACCATTATTTATCCGACCATGGGTTGATATACGTTTAAATTGAGTAGTGATAAGGACACGGTGCTACAGAAGGGTGATTGGTTGTTGATGATGCCTAGAAGGTTTGCTGAGCTGACTAATGAAACCGATTAATTACACCTCATTTATTACCACTGTCACACCCGGACAACGACAAGCTCATCTTGTTTGTACACCATAAAACACCTCATCCTCCCAAAAGTCTGAACTTCCTGAATTGTTTGTGGTTCCTTACCATCCATATCTCCCGGCCTGAGTGATGTCTCGGACGCACCGACAATACCTAGGTAACCAGCCTATCGGTAACCCGCAAGTTAACCATTGTCCAGTGTCGCAAACAACTCCCAACAGCTGCAGATGCGCAGCGAGTGGTGAAGGCGGGACACCGGGATTTCCAGTCTGGTCAGGTCATTCTTGCACCGCTTCCTATCTGCAGCTTCAGGATTGGATGCCCTCCGGAATGCTAGTCATCCATTTTGTGCACAACTCCATCACATTGCAATCTCAATGTCTTCCCCACATTCAGCTAATGTCCCAAGTGTTCGGACGGGGACATTTCGCCTATAGCGGTAGCTGACAGTCCATCAAACAGCTCACTCTTGGCGGCATTGCGAAGGTCTAGATAAGTGCCCGACAGGGTTACGGGCGTCGACAGACGTTGGGTATGTTGCGCAATCTTGTTGGAATGAGGAGGTGGCCCTGCGGGACGACCTCATTGCGGAATCAAGGACGAGGGTGAGTTTCGATCGAATGAGATGGTGTTGAAGACATCTGGGGAGCGGCAAGTGGATGGGACTTGTATACCGCTTGGGGATAGCAGCAGAACGGTTCGCTAAACCCGAGCAGGCGCAAGCTGGAATCATGCCGGCAGAATTGCGCAGAGCCTCTGTCCGGAGATAGATAACCCACCCACTCCATGCGCTTGTTACCTGTGTTGCTGTGCGTATGTCTCGCCTTGGGTCTTTCGCTTCATCATGGACGCATATTGTTTATGATTTTCCTGGCTCTCTTCTATTTTCCTTTTTTGGTCATATTGCACTCTCATTCGTATCTACCCACACATGCCCACAGTGCCCCCAACGAACCCACTCCTCCCACCCCGCTTTTTAGCTATGATAAGAAGATATCGATGTCTCCTGCACACTACCAGACACGCAGGTACTTTGTGATGCGACTTCTAGCTCATGAATAAAGACTGATCCAACCTGAACTGAGGTCCCTGCTTGTTACTCTCCTCCAGCGCTACCTACCACCACACCTATATTGCGCCATTGCTGCTGTGCAACCTAGTGTTTCCACTCTTCATTCAGTAACCCGGGCTTCAAGTTGCTTCTTTATTTTTACTTATTTGAAGCCTGCCTGCGAGTTCTTTTTGAACATATCCTCTTCCTTTCTACATGGATGACATGGGCGGCCTTTTATTATCGCTACTTGGCGTAGCATTTATTATCGGCTCTCTTGCAGTCCTTGCGTTCAATAAGAGCCAACGGGATGTTGTCTTGGAACGGTTACGCTTCCGACGCCGGCGATCCTCCGGATCCAAAACACCACCACGATCTCTATCGCCGGAGAAAAAAACATTGGACAATATTGCACCAACAAACTGGAAGGACGTGTTCCCGCCGTCTCGTCGATTTACGTTGGGAGAAATTGAGAGCAACCTACCATCCATTCTGAACAAGCCCTTGAAATCGCTAGCAGCCTCGCCGGCGCAATCCAGGACAGCGTGTGTGCCTCTCACAACTTCTTATCTGGAAAATGGGGCGCACCTATTTACGCCAACGGAATTCTCAATTGCAGAGATCAGAGCTTTGGGCGACTTCCCTGACTATGCCACTCTTAGCGGCGTTCCATTACCTCAGCCATACCGCGAATTCGACATCAACAAAGCTCTTCCAAGGCCGTACAGACCTTTGCGATGGGCATACCATCAGACCATGTGTTAGTAGATATGTTCCGTCAAGTAATGTTAACCAAGTGCTAATGTGAAGCATACAGCATATAAAAAGATGGAGGTAGACTGGTGGCTTGAACTCGAGAATACCTATGTGAAGCGAATAAAACAGCGACAGGATCTATTCGCCAAGCACGGCAATCGTGTCCTTGACTGCCTCCCAGGAGCTGAACTCGCATGCAAAGAGTTAATGGAGATGTGCTTACAATTCCTAGTCGCGCGCTACCCTCAATACTTCCGACTGGACAAAGAAAAGATGATCTTCTACAATGGCATCCTGAATACCGAGTCGAATCTAAAGACATGTCCTGCTTTACAAGTTATCTTAAACCATGTACCTGAAGATTTTGCCATCATGCTCCGGGACCCCGAATCAGGATTTTATTACTTCCGTGCAGGTGTGATATGTAGTTCGCTGGGGTGGGACCTTGGTACCAAGATGGGGATGCAGTTGCAGGAAATCCATCAGCCGATTCCGGACTACAAGGAGAAGATGCAGTTCTCAATGGACAGGTACGAAGGCATGACTTGTTACATGAAATTATCACACTGACATTTTCATTCCGCAGATACTTTGCAAAGAAGCCCACTGACAAGCCAATCCAGCGTGGGTCCTGGGGTCTAGAAGTCGATGAACCACTCTACATGCCGTCAGGAGACCCGCACGAGAAACACCGCGACGTCCAGCACGCCGATCTCGATGTCTCACGCTGTAACTTGCGTGTTGATTGGCAGACACTGCGACGCCTTCCTCTATCTGGTGCCGTGGTTTTCAACTTCAAAGCGCTTTTCACACCTGTTGAACATTTCCGAGATGAACCATACGTACCTGCGCTTTTGGTGAAAATCCTGAAGGAGGGCAAAAAAAGTCTGATGGAGTACAAGAACACGTGGCACACGGAACATGTGGTGATTCCGGCTATGGAAGAGTATGCGAAGGAGCAGGTGGATAAAGGTATCGTGCCCAAGGACTGGGAGCCGCACACGCTGGACGACAGCCCGTGGTTCCCTGGTTGGGAAGAGAAGTGGCATCGTGAGCAAGGTTTCTAGGTAGGAGCGGAAGAACAATCATACCGGGCTACACTTAGTTAAGGGATGCATAGGAGTCGATTTAGCAGCCTTACGAGGCGACCATGACTTGAGATTAGATTTTAGATTCTCGACAGAATTTGTGAGTGAAGGGCTCATATGAGCACTCGGTGAACAACTTGGACTTTTGGTAAGACAAGTACGAGATTTATTTTGATTTTTGGTTTTATTTTTGGTTTTATTTTTGGTTTTATTTTTGATTTTATTTTTGATTTTATTTTTGATTTTATTTTTATTTTCTTTTATTTTTATTTTCTTTTATTTTTATTTTCTTTTATTTTTATTTTTGTTTTTATTTTTATGTTTATTTTTATTTTTTTGGGAATTTCGTCAATGGATATCCGGCTAGGCAAGGCCAGGAGTTCGAACAGAGGAGTATATTGGCAGTATATCAGTATATCTGCAGATAAAAACCAAACTACCAGTGTACCAGTCTATATGACTCTCTAGGTGCGACTCGAACCATGCTCGAGCCTCACGACCAAGCAGTGTCAACTACACATAGATATGTATGCAACTCGGAGCAAGTCGATTCACAGATGACGACTCAGCCTCGGCAGGCGGAACGCTCCCGTCGCGTAAAGTGGAGATCTCAGCAATCTAAACCAAATTCAGCATCATGACTTCAACGCGATCCCTGCTCCCGCTGTACCCCGCAGCTAGACCAATCGCGTTCTGGAGATGCGACGCGCATCACGACTCTCCAACGACCGACATTAAGGAAGGAGAAATACATACGACCGGCCATGTTTTAGAATGTCATGCTGTGCAACCCTTCCGTTCCGTTGTCTTGGTTTGGCGGTCTGATACAGTGGGGAAATGGGCTGATGAAGAGGGGGAGGGGAAGCTCCGAGCTCGATGCCTATTGGGCCCGGGAATGGCAGTGGTTGTATACAAGGGAGGTGTGATTGAAAAACGGAAGGAGGAGGCGGAGGGGCCGGAGGGGGCGGGCATCCGACATGACATGCACGACAATCTGGACCAACACTCCGTGCCTGGCCTTTCTCTCTCTCTTAGGCATCTCAGTCATCGTTATTGGAATTCTTTGAAGGGCTGTGTATTGTGCATTGACACTGTCTCCGTTTTTCTTCGAATCGAGCTCTGCTTTCATTACTTCTTCTTCTTCTTCTTCTTCTTCTTCTTCTTCTACTTCGCCTCCTTCTTCTCCTCCTTCTCCTTCCCCTTTTCCTTTGTCCTTCTCCTCCTTCTCCTTCTCCTCTGTCCTTCTCCTTCTCCTCTGTCCTTCTCCTTCCTTATCCTTCTCCTTCGCCTTTATCCTTACCCTTATCCTTATCTCCCCCCTCCTCTTTCTTCCTCCTCGTCCTATCTCTTTGCACAACTCGAAGCCTTCCACGATGGGTGGCACGAAGCCGTGGCCTGAGGCCCGCGTCGGCAATAAGGACCATACCAATGCTGCCGTTGTAATTATCGGTGCTGGCTTTTCTGGTAAGCCTGAACGTTTGAAAGCTTAGGAAAGCTTCTCAGAAACCCGACTAATAAGCCGTAGGTATGTGTATGGCTATTGACCTCATCAAGCGGAATAAGTGCCACAATTTCATCATCGTTGAGAAGAGCAGCGGGGTTGGCGGAACATGGCAGTGAGTACACTTTGCACGAAACGGGAAAGAAGCATTTTACTAATCTTTTCAGTGATAATAAGTATCCTGGATGTTGCTGCGATGGTATGGCATCCTTTCAATCGAATTCCGCACAGCTTGGAGGATTCATTATAGAATGCATCTGACAAATGAATAGTATGGAGTCTCCTATACAGCTACTCCTTTGAACAAAACCCAGACTGGACAAGAGAATACCCAGGACAAGAAGAAATCCTCGTGCGCCCATCTCGTCTCATTTTTCCCTTCAGCCCTAACTTTCTACTTCAGGATTACCTCACGGGCGTAGCGGAGAAATACAAACTATACAAATACATCCGGTTCAACACCTCAGTCGAAGAAGCGCGCTGGGACGACGCGGAACTTCGATGGAAAGTCGACGTCAAAGTCTCGGGTGACAAGGACAGCGAGTTCGGCAACAAATACACCATCACGTCCGACTATCTAGTTTCAGCCGTTGGACAGCTCAACCTGCCTGCGTACCCTAAGATACCGGGAATTGACGAGTTTAAGGGGAAGATGATGCACTCGGCGCGTTGGGATTGGAGCTACAACTTTGAAGGAAAGAAAATCGCCGTCATTGGAAACGGCAAGTGCAATCCCCACCCAACCTTTTCCATTCCCCCCCCCCTTCCCCCCTCCCCCCACTCTCCCTAACACCACCCTCCCAACAGGCGCAACAGCCGCCCAAATCGTCCCCGAAGTTCTCAAAACCGCCGCCTCAGTAACGATCCACCAACGCTCCCCAAACTGGATCATCCCTCGCTCCGACGCAGAGATATCGCCCCTCCGCCGCCTTCTCTTCCGCTACCTCCCCCCCATCCGCTGGCGCGCGCGCGCCCTGCAGATGGAATTCCGCGAGGGCTTCCACAGCGCCGTCACGGACGCCGACTCCGTCTTCGCTGCGCAAGTCCGCACATGGTGCACTGACAGCATGCATGCCGCGCTGCCTAACCGCCCGGACCTGTGGGAGAAGCTGACCCCGGAGTATTCGCCGGGGTGTAAGAGGGTGCTTATTAGTGATGACTATTACCCCGCCTTAGCTTCGCCAACATGCCATTTAGAAACACGGCATATTGCGTCCATAACCACCTCCGGAATCCAACTCGCGGATGGAACGGCAGAGGACTATGACCTCATCGTGCTAGCAACTGGTTTCCGAACCGTCGAGTTTATGCATCCGATCCGCATCTCCGGCCGCAACGGGCGCTCCTTGTCGGACATCTGGAAAGGGGGTGCGATGGCGCTTTACGGGACTACAGTGCTCGACCTCCCAAATTTCGGCATGTTATATGGCCCGAATACGAATCTGGGACATAACAGTATTGTTTTGATGATCGAAGCGCAGTCGCGCTACCTCAACGCGCTCGTTGCCCCCATTTTAACCGCGCGTGGGGAAGGTAAAACGCTAGCGCTCACACCGAAAGCGGAGAGAGTGGAGGCGTTTAATAAGAGCATTCAGGGTATATTGAATAAATCCAGTTTCGCGGATCCGAAGTGTCAGAGCTGGTATAAGACGCCTGAAGGGCGGATTACGAATAATTGGTCCGGGAATGTGGTGGAGTATCAGGAATTGCTTGGGAGGGTTGAGTGGGCGGATTTTGAAGTCCTGGGGAGCGGGAAAGAGGTGTTGGGGAAGAAGAAAGAGACGAGGTTGGGGAGGGTGAGGGAGGAGACAAGGGTGGGCAACTTGGGGTTGGTGTTGGGGGCTGTGGGGGTGGTTGCTGTGGTGGGTGGAGTGATGCTTAGAGGAGATTTGAGGGGAGGAGCGAGGAGGGTTTTTGGGTGAGTGGGGAGGTTTTTTTTTTTTTTTTTTTTTT
>KV745020.1:0-56275 GCA_001692735.1 Lepidopterella palustris CBS 459.81 | reverse complement strand
CCTTTTTTTTTTTCTTTCGGGTATACATTAGATTACACTTTCGTGCTGGATTTTAGCTATCAGTCGGAAGTCTTTCGGGAGTAGTACTTCATTGCAAGCGGAACAGCAGCCGCGGGAGGGCCATTCGCAGGAAGGTATGGAAGTATGCCACAAAAACAACATGATCACCACTACTATCTTTTGCGCGGAATGTGCAAATTACAGAACCTGGATTCACTTGACGACATTCTAACACTTCAACGATGGATCCATTTCCGCTTCTATGATTCCCTAACATATTTTCAGAAAGAATCAAATGCCACACAAGGAAATCAGTCAATCCTCTCCGAGGAGGCCGCGATGAATAAAAAAAAAAATAAGAGCAAAAGAGCATCAAGCTCACAGGCTCAGACTCCTAACTCCTAACCTACCTCACAGGCCGAGTTCCCAACCCCCACCGAAGCCCGACGACACGCATACATACCCAGACCTACGCATTCGTCTCCTTCCCCATATACTCGGCCGACTTCCCAACTTTCTGCCACGGCGCAAAAGCTATCTAGTTGTCAGCATGGATTCTACCTCATCTCTTTGCGTCACATTCTGCCTCAGAAACCTCCACAATCACCGACCAGTCAATGAAAAAAGGGAAGGAAAAGAAAAAGAGTCCACTCACCATTCTTAGACCCCCTCAACGCCCCCCTCAATCCTGGGAAATGTCTCCCAAGTACATCCCCCATCCCTGTCTCCTGCACCCACGCCATCCCCTCCTTCGTATAAACCTCTTCCCGCCACTCCGTCGCCACAAACCGATCGCTCTTCAGCCTTCTACTAGCCATGAGCACGAAGACCCTAAACGCCGTATCCGAGAACCCGAAACCCTTGGGCAACGGCTCGCAGAGGCAACCGACGAGTAAATCTACACTCTCTATATCGTTGTTGTAGATGGCTGCGAGTTTTGCGGCGAGAGGGGCGTTGTGGCCGCCGGTTAAGGAGAGGAAGGTGGGGGCGGGCGGGAGGTGGAAGAGGCGGCGGAAGGCGTTGTAGCGGGGGACACCGCGTTCGCGATCACGGAGGATATCGATTGTGCCCAGGTCGAGGTGTTTGCCGTCGGGCGTGTGGAGGTCGCGCAGGAAATCTGGCGTGTTGTTTATCGTGATGGCGCCGGGGTAGTTTATGCCGAAGGAGTAGAATATATCGGCCCAGCCTAGCCCATTCTCATCAATCGGCTTCCGGGCGTTGGCGAAGGCGACGTCGGAGATTGGGAGCGTAGCGGCGTGGGCGCCGTCGCGGACGGAGAAGAAGGCGATGTTATCTGGGATTAGGGGGTGCAAGCGATACACGGAGACAAATTCTTCAGTCAAGCTGTACGGCACGCCGTCCTGATCCGCGATCGATCCTGGGATACCGCTTAGAATTTCGCCCTTGCTCACACGGCCGAGCAGTTTATACAGCTTCTCGCCCAGCAAACCCCACCAGTTCGCGTTCATGGCCACCTCAAGCGTCGGATGCGAGAGAATCGCGGGCGTCCATTCCACAGTGTGGATTTTCGCCATGAGCGCGCAGTTTACGAGGCGGGCGGTGTCGAAGAGCTGTGTGCCCGTCCAGCTGGGGTTGTGCAGCCGCAGTTCGTCGCAGATGGCGTTGTGTTCCAGAACGAAGAGCGTGTGCATCATTTCGAGGCCCAGCCACCAGTTGGCGAAGAAACCCGTCTGAGGGATCCCTGCGGCGTCGACGGGGAGGAAGGTGTCGAGGTTTGAGACGGAGACGGCGAGTTTGCCGTCGGTGGCGGCGCCGCGAAGTTCTGCAGTTCGTGCGGGGGAGGAGCCGTAGATTTGTGATCCGTCCCACCAGTGCGTGTTTCGGTTCTTGTAGGCCGGACTTGCTTCGTCGGTGCTATCGAGCGGCGCGTCGGGTTCTGTACGGGGGATCTTCATTGCAGGATCGGACCAGGTATCGCCCTTGGGAAGGGGAACGTCATAGGTTTCTGTCTCGCTGTTCGAATGCATGAACCAGTCGTGGACTTGGAATTGGATCCAGGCCGCTGCTAGCAGATTGACAATGGTAGCGGGCTTGAACTCATCCCTCGCTAGCAGCTGCTCGCTCACAACTCTAGGGTTCGGCGTCATCAGTTCCTCCGGCGACGGCTTCTTCGTGAACTGGCGGGGCACATTCCGTCCGAATCTCATACCGGCGCAGCCCATTCGCGGACGCTCGAGGTCGTTGAAGAGGCCGTCGGATTGGCGGACAGCAAGGTACTCGGTGTTGTCCATGTAGGGGCAGCCCGGCGTGCCTTGGTAGTCTGGCGAGGGGTAGACGTCGTAGAGGTTCTTTGAGCGTAGTTCGTTGCGGAAGGCGAGGAGGTTGAGTGTGCCCAGGGATTTTGGGAGACGGTGCCAGGGGACAAGTTTGTTGACGCCTTTGAAGACGTAGATGAGGGCTTTGTCGGTGAAGGAGAGGCGCATTGGTTTTAGGGGGCGGGCTGGAGGGGCATCTGTGGATGTTGTGGATGTAGGGGTTGCGTGAGAGCGCTTTGCGGACTTTGTGGAGGCCGTGTTGGCGGACATAGTGGAAACTGTTTTGGGAGACATTGCGTGAGGGCATTTGGCCTCCATAGCCGTCGTTGAAATTGTGGCGGTAGACATTGTAGACGCTCGGCCTCGAACTGACAATGAGAAGAAGGGAGAGGATGTGAGCAGTGATGTATAGCAGCAAAAGTAGGTAAGAACAGGAATATAAAGAGTTCAGGCCAAAATGTAAGAACAGCCAAGACCTAAGAAACAATCCTTGCTCGTCTCACACCGAAAGAGAGTCAGCAGCCACGAAATTCTCAAAAGTGTTCGCTGGATACTGATTGCTAAATACTAAAACACAACACACCGTCAGTCCGTCTCATACCTCATACTTTTATATAGCAAAGATCTCATCTCCAACCCGCCTCCCTCGACCCCTCCTCACATCATCAAGGCGTTCATCATGGATGCCCTCATCAGGCAATCGATAAAAATACCCCTCCTCAGCTCTCCTAGTGGCCCAACTGTCACACTTTCGTATAGCGGGGTTGTAGAAGGCTGCGTATTGCTACGCCTCTCTGAACCCATCCTCCCCACCAACCGTTAGCAGTACGACGGTGGCTGGTGATATCGTCCAGGGGTTTCGGCAAATCAGTGGAGTGGATTGCTAAAATTCGCGGAATTGCGAAGGAAAATAGAAGGTCGAATCAGAATGGCGATGTCCGACAGTAATGTCGGATACAGTTTTCAGGCGTTCGCTTTTGACCAGGAGGCTCAGCTCTGAAGTTTATTTTGGTTGGATGATTAATTAATGGTTTAATGATGAGAGGGGCGACGGCCGCAGTGGCGCACGGGGGCAAGCGCTCGTTGTTCGAATTACCCCCGCTATCCCTTATCTGGAATAAGATGGAAGGCTGAAGCGAAAGGGACGCAGACGGGAGCGGCTGCGGGAGACGATGAACTGCTGCTGCCTTACCACCACCAAGTACGGGAGGGGACCTGCGTCTCGGATTGATGGCGATCTCGACGAGCTGAAACGGTTCTCCCGTTCGAAGATTTTTCTAGACCATTTTTCCTGCTTTTCGAGACCACCCTTTGCGATTCAAGAGCTCGCACTGCGATATTCTCTAGCCTGCGCCATTCGCTCCTCTTCAGCTATCCTATCTACCATTTATCCGGGCTCCGAATACGAAGGCGACGATAGAGATCATCGAAAATCCCATGGGGAAAAAAAGCCAAACCCCTCCCTTACCATGTCCTGTTTAGGAATCCTCACAACTCACTATGCAAACGGAAATGTAGACAAAAAAGGCAAATGACTGTAGGTTTTTTGACTCCCCCCTCCCCGAATAAGGCATATAACCCACCACCAATAGCTCCAAAAACTCCCCCAATCAAGACCACCAGGGCCAAACCATCAATCACCTGCCAGAGCCTACCAGCGGCCCGCGCTGCACCCCTCCCCTTCCTCCAGTATCCGTATGGTCTTCCCCAAGCTCAACAACGCTATGATGCTCAATCTTCACGCTCCGCAAAATCTGGCCCGTTGGTCGCTCCCGTGGCAGCGCATAGCTAGTTTCCGGATCCCACTGCCTCTCTAGATCGTCCACGCCGCCTTCAATTTTCGTATCTAATCCGTCTTTAAAGAAAATCTGCTCGTCGCTCGCATTGCTGAAGCTGCGGTTGCGTTTATGGGACTGCTGCATGCTTGCAGAGGACGGCATTCTCTTCAGCGCGATGCTGGCGCCTTGTTTATTCATGTTGCTGCGACCGCCGCCATAGCCGTAGATGTAGCGGCCACCAGTGGTGCTCTTTATGGTGCTGCCGAAGGTGCGTTTGAAGAGGGGTTTTAGGGACGGGATGGATGCCGAGATTATAGCGACGTTGATTTCGATCTGCGACCAGAGGAGGATGTAGGCGCCGTTATAGGGCGTGTCTGTGCCGACAGTGTAAACATGTAACGCATAGACGCGGATGATGGACGCGATCACCGCGACGAAACCGACAGAGAAGATGGCGACGAGGGCGATGCGCTTGTTGCGGTGCATTTGAAGGCTCCAGAGGACGGGAACTGGGAGTGCCAGGATCACGATGTCGGAGAGGATGTTGAAGGCAGCTTGACCGTAGTATAGCGGGTGCAGGTTAATGCAGGAGCCAGAGCCTTGGAGGAGGATTTCTGCGGACCAGGCGTCTGAGGGTTTGGGGCATTCGAAGGCGTTGACGAAGACCATGGCGATTGTAAAGGCGGCTACGATGGCGATAGTCGTGTCAACAGCGAAGCGGAACATTTTTTGGGTGGCTATGACGCGGTAGAATGCAAGTATCGAGAACTTGACGAGAGATAGGTCTACTAAGTATGCTATTTGATAGACATACCAGGACTTTAATGTACCTTCGAGTAGTACGGTACCATTGCCCTATGTATATTACTTAGACGGAGAGGTATAGAATAGCTCAGTGGATCTTACAGCCGGCTGGTCATCCACATGTCTGCCAGTGCCAAACTTGATTTGATAGTGGTTCGTCACACATATGCCCCATGTGCAAAGCTAAAGTTGCTAAGGTTAGCATAGATTCTCTGGATACGGGTTCGGAGCAGAAGTAGACCCACCAACGCTAGAATCATTATACAATCGTAAAACTTTATCGAACCAACTACATAATACCGGCAGTAGAGACTAGATGTGAAATAGTCAGCCCTTAATAACTACATGTGCGAAAGCCTGGAGTTCAGCACATAACTAGGACTCAAGAATAGTAGAGAGAATGTCTGACTCAGGCTTGTATTAGAGTGGCAGAAGGAGGAGAAAGATATTATAAACGTTCTGAATACGAAGTGCTGTAGAAAGGCGGTAGGGAGCAGTAGCTTTCTACAAAGGAGATTATTCCAGAAAATGCTGAAAGCTTCAAAAAATGAACTCACCGAATTGCGACAATGAGTGTCGATGCACCTGTTAATGCGAAAGCAGTTATTTCCACCGTAGGACCAAATCTTTGAGGCGCCATGATAAATTTCCAACGTCGCATGCAAATCCCTCTTCGCTGATTCCCTCACTCTTTAAGTCCTACAAAGCTCCCGAAGACAATGAACGAAAATCCCAATGACTGAGAAAAATAAACACTGCCAGCTTTCTGCGACATACAGACATGGTCATACCACGGACTTATGATACAATCAGTTTAATCTTGAGGGCTAGTGGAACGCAGCACACCGTAATGATGACAGAACTTGGAGGGGACACAGGGATACACTCTGCTGCCAGGCCTCTGGTTTCGACCATAATTTCACCCAGCACTCATCCGCTGTTCCTAAAGCAAGACAACATCCGTTTACTATACCCGCGCCTTGATAGGTTAAACTTGGAGCAGCATCCGGGATAACTCTCTACATGGTTCGATTTGAAACCATGTTGGGACCATTTTGCAGAACCATTGCATCGGGAGTGGTGGAACTTGGGCAAAGAAAATTGGAACAAGCGGACGAAAGGGAGAGGTGGGCCTAACTTTACGGCGCGCCATTCGTATTTAGGCCTCCAACACAGCTTCGAGAAGCGTACAATGCGGAGGAACTGGCCATCACGCGATAGAAGGAATGGAGCGCGGAGAAGTATCTGGCGATGTTAAAAGGACAGTGAGGTTCAGTTACCGATAAGCCGCCGCTGTAAAGTCTCGATTGCATAGAATTAGAAAGTAAGATCGCCAGGTAATTATGCTTGTTGGTGGTTGATGTATTGGAGTAATTTGAAGTGTGGCGTTTGAAGGATGTTAGGTTTCGCAACTGGTGAGACAAACGCTGTGGGGAAATGCAGGGATACTGGCGTAAAAAAGTCGTCACCTATTTGACATGTTCTGGAATGCTTCTAAGCTTTGATTAGTAGTTTGAACAACCAGTAAGCTTTATCATGAATACAAGCTGAATTGCTTCGTTTCAACCATAATGAGAATGCATCAACAGCGCGTTGAAAGAGAGAGATACAACCCAAAAAGGAAATTGTATGGAGCATCAAATACCTCGCTTAGGGACTAACCATACGGGGAATACCTAGATATGCCATGCACTCGACTTACACCTTGATCCAAAACCTAGCCATTTACCCAGCGCGTCTTCCCAGAAGCCTGGGAAACGGGAGATGAGCCGGGCCTCCAACGTCATGTGGACCTGGATTTTTTGACGAATTGAAGGCTTTGACAATATCTGGTGTCCGCGCTAGCCAGAAACAGCAATGTAAACCCAAGACATCTGCATCAGATAGAGCAATGTCTCGTTGAGAGCAAGCAATCGGTGTTAACACCCGTTGACCGGCACATTCGGATGCTGTACATACATGGGGGTAACATGAGCGGGCCGGCAACCCTCCCTGCTAGCGGAATTACAAAATAATGTGCTCCATAATAAAATGAAAGCACTAATTATATCGCCCACAGGCTAGTAGGGAGGGCTTCCAGCCCGCTTATGTTACCCCTTTGTAGGTTCTTCCGTAGGCAGGCCACTCGGGACGTGGGTTGGAAAGCGGCATGAATCAGTTCGCTAACAGAGGGGGCTCTCTGGGGATATTCGAAATTAGCTGGTCGCGGGCAGAAACTAACGTACTGCAGCTGACCGCCTGCAGTGGAAGGATCTTATATACGAACCGCTTAGCCTTTGGTTGACTTTTGAAGCTTGCCACGAGGAATAGTTCCGGCAGTGAGGAAGTTTCATTTTTAGTGCTTTCGAAGCTTGTTCAATATCAATACTAAACCTGTTAGGCTGCAGGAAACTTGTGGAGGGTCAGATCTTTTGCTTTATATTTTTCAACTACCCATCATGGCTTTGCGGCTTCCTCGCCGATGTGGCGGTGCAATCGCACTGTTGCTTCTCGTTCTGCACTTCGCGATGTTCGTACGCACTTCTCCGTCTCCAAATCACCGGGATCCGGCCAATTATCAGTATGTTCGGTCAACTTGTAGGAACCCGATAGTACGAAAAGAATGGTCAGTCCCAACCCAGGTAGCTTTACAGGCTAAAGAGCAAGAGAACATCTTGACTGAGAAAGGAGTACAGGCGTACTTTAAGCAAAACGGAGCAACTGTGCTACCTGAATGCAGTGCAATGCTTCTTGAAGAAGCCCGCGATAACACCGAAATCGGTGGCGCCAGGTGCTGTGTCTCGTTATGACGATATGGTTGCTACACATGTCGCACAAACCTTCTCCATACATTACGTGGTGCGTAACTGTCGATCGAATGCAGCCGAGAGACTACTTGAGCTGACAGGTGGTTATTTGATTTCTGTAGGGGCACTTTCTGCCATGGCACCGATGGTATACTGCCACTTATGAGAATGCCTTGCGGAATGAGTGCGGCTACACTGGAGCACAGCCATATTGGGACTGGACGCTCGACATGCCTGCTGCCAAGTTCACCAGTGCGCCCGTTTTTGACGCCATCTACGGGTTTGGTGGAAATGGGCCACTCATACCGGTGAATGCTTCCAATCCTTTCGAGGTTCCTGGCCGGACCGGAGGAGGATGCGTAGAAGATGGACCTTTCAAGAATATGACAGTTCGGATGGGGCCTCAAGGGTCCGTTTCAGGCAATCCCCGATGCCTTGCGCGAGACTTGTCGCCATATTTCGCCGGTCGCTATCTCGGCATGAATCAAACACAGCTCACATTGGCCCAGCCCGATTTTGGCTGGTTTGACAAAGTGGTTGAGGGCGGGCCCAGCTTCGATGCGTCTGGTGTTCACGGCGGAGGACAGTGAGTATATCCTAATGGAGTCGCAGTCGTAATGACAATCGAAGCAAATCTAATCGATTCTCCTAGTTATGGGGTAGGAGGAACTTACGGTCAAATGGGAGATCTGTATGCGTCTCCTTCTGATCCTATTTTTTTCATGCACCACGCGAATTTGGACCGAGTTTGGTGGTCATGGCAGGCACGAGACCTGACGAAAAGACTGACGGATATTTCTGGTCCTGTCAATCTGATGGACTACAGCAACACCATGGGCGGTAACGTGACGCTGGGTTTCCCGATGACACTGGGAGTAAATGCGAAGAACGTAACAGTCGGAGATACAATGAACATCATGGCGGGAGTTCTCTGTTATGATTACGACGTGTTGTACTAAGACGACTAGTCTGCTGCGCTGTATTTGGTCATGCGAAAATAAACCTTCTTGTAAGGACATCAGAAATCCAAAGTAATGCTTTGAAACAGTATGACATTGTTTCGAGGTTGATCCGAATAAATGCACCCAACAAGAGACTGGGCTGGTGACTGAGGTAATCAATACTGAAGGTGTCGAATTCATCTGGCCTGGCTCTAAAAGTGATGTTAATGGTCTCGTTCTGGGTCACCATGTCGAATTAATTAGCCTAACTGACGAAAGAGTGACTCCTGAGCAGTATGAAAGCGATAGCTCATCCTTGAGCACTGATTCGTATTACGGTTAATGGTGTGGGAGTGTTTGGAAGAATATAATAGAAGCCTAAACCTGCCATCAAAATGCTGGAAATTTCTGCCAGCCATGTGGGTGTTGCCTACATATACATGAACCCTGGACCATGTCCACAGTGATGCTGACTGTACCAACGGCGTGGACAGCACTGGAGACGTTTACAGCTGAATGGTAAGTCCTTGATAGAGCCAAGTGGCCTGAGCCCGACAGCATTAATGTGCCTCTTTCCCGCTGCACCGTGTGCGTTTCAGTTATCACAGAGAAACTGTTGGATGAGATGCCCCAGGAGGGCGGTGATCTGAAAACGGCCACGTTTTGAAATCAGCTATGTTTAGGAATGGACAAAAGGCCTCGCTATAGGCATTTCCTCGAAGATAATGGCTGGGATACTGCCAATGGGCGAGGTAGACGTAGCTAACTCGCAATACAGTGCAATTGAACCGTTGTTAGTAGATCCGACACCTTGAAGAGAGGATGTCGGAGTAATCGTTATACACACGGACGACCACTGAGCAGTGAGGAGTGGCGATGAGCAGAGTTTGCTGCATTAAAAGTCCGAAGCAAGGCATAGATACGGTCTGCTTGTGCATAAGCAGGGCCGTGTATCGAGAGAGGCTGGCTGAAATAGTTTAGGAGACGACGGGAACCTGCTGGGGTTTTCAGGAGAATTCAGGGTTCAATAATCGGAAGGTACAAGAGGGCGAGTGCAGCGTCATTTGCTTGGCAGAAAAGCTGCCAGGTGATCAATCCACGGAGCCCGAAGTCAACTCCAAGTCTTCACATAACAGCTTCGACCTTGATAGCGAGACACCAACTTGCTTGCCTTGCATCGCATGCTCCTCAACCATTCAACCATTCAATATCCACCGTTGAGCATATTTGTCTCCAGCTACTTGTCCGCGTTCCCACCACCGCCCTCCCGCATCCCACCGTTCTTCGCCCACGCGGAGCGAGGACTCGTTTCACATCTCTGCTGCAAAACAAAAGCATCACTTTGGACGTCATTGAGACGCTGGTAGCTGTTGCAACCCATCCCGCGCTCAAATGAGTGCTATCGAGAATCCCAAGCCAACCCCTCTCCCCGCATCCAGTCCTCGCAACTCGTCGGTTCCATTGCTGAGCGAGACGGAGCCTGTAGAGGGTACTCCTGAGCACCCAGGGCTTCTTGCTAAAGGAAAGCGCAAGATATTAGGGCTGGGTAAAAAGAAGGAAGGCGAAAAGGCGGAGAGAGGTCAATCCACAGGCATGTCTCCTCCAGTTCCGACTCTCGCCGCCGACAACTCTCCATCCACGAATACCACCATGAGACCTGTCTCGCCATTGCACTCGCCCCCATTTGATCACAGGGCATCGCCTCGTGGCAGCCCTCGAATGTATCCTGTCGCTGTGACAGCCTCTCCAAATCGCCGATATCGGTCTTCATCTCCCGGAATGCATTCCCCTGCATCGTCACAAATATTCGAGCGCAATGTACAAGAAAATACCCTCCCCGGCGAACTTTCGCCTGCTATTCCCGCGCATATACAGACGGAGGATCACATACCGCCGGTCTTGGAGGCGTCGTCGTTGGCAATCACAGATGATCACTTGAATCCCGACGATGTAGAGATTGTCATGCACTCTGCCCATCAGCCAGCTTCGGCGGCTGTAGCTGGAGGTATGAGTGACTCAATGTATTCCCCGACGCAAGATGACTTTATTAGCCACCAAGACGTGGATGACTCGGCTTCTAATTACGGCTCGCTGGACACGACTGACTTGCGTCGTCTAAGCTTCATCTCGTTCGCAGATGTGGTGCAAGCAGAGCATGCTGAGAGCAACCGAGATGCGATGTACCTCATGAGTTTATCCACTACTACGGCCAATCGCTCTCCATCACCGGTACGGTCACCGGCTTCATCACACGGATTCAGCGTGTCTCCGCCCACCAGTGGAGCAGCATCTGTCAAGGGCTTGGATTTGGTATCTTCAAAGGGAGCCCGAGCTCCTGGCAGCCCTACGACAACGCATGGGACCCACAGCCCTCCACTTGGTGGCGAACTCACCATTGAGACGATGCGACAAGCGCTAAGGAGGACGGGTAGCGGTGATCTCAGTGGTTCTCGGAGCCAGCCATTGAGTGCAATCAGCCTTGAGGATAGCACGGTTGACCAGGCTCCATTCAAATGATTGCACGTGTCTCGTTATATTCGTGGTTGGCAGGTTTTGTGGAGTTGATTTGCGTCGAGACCTTTGATATTACAATTTTTTGAAACGCTTTGGCTGAAGACGGAATTTGATTGCGTAGGTGTGCAAGGCAGGGCTAATGTAAGGACATTTTATGATTGGGCGTGCGCCGGACCCTCGGGATATCCAACAGAGGCGGTCATCGTATTATTTCTCTGATCTGCCTGTTTTGTTCATGGCCAAAGATTTGGACTCAGGGCACAGGTAAGGGGGAATTTGAAATGGATTGATGAGATGCCGGTTTGGTACATGTCTCCTTTTTCCGAGAGTTGATGTAGCTCGCAGCACAGGAACAAAGAGTATTATCAATAGCTACAACGTGTCTGATCGGCAATGTTCCTGAAATGGTCAACTGGCCGTTGCGCCACAAAGCAGAGACCTCGTGGCTACAAGGATTTTTGCAGTCATCTGAGGGTTCGAAAGGGCGCATCAGCTCGAGGAGGGAAAGTGAAGAGCGTGAACGATGCAGGAAGCAGGCGGGTAAGCATTCAGGGGGCACTGGGTCGGAAGGTGAAACGCATACGGCGATAAGCATGAACAGAGGCCATTAAGCGCTTTAATATAGACTTTGTTGCAGACTCCGCGAGCATGACTACAACTGCCGTACCACCATGGCTCCAGCTTGCCAAGCAATTTCGCTTCTCGAGCGAGCCCATCCCCAGGTCTCCGCAAGGCAGATTGCCTGGACTTCCTCAGAATCCCACCGAACGACAACCCAAGAGCATCCCGCCAATGTACATAGACATGCTCGATATCGGAATTGGCCTCACGAGCGATCCTAAGGCGGTCTGACTCCTCTATAGCTCGCCGAGTGGTTTTGCGACACTTCCCTCCGTCTCCACTTCTGCGGGCAGACAATGCGCCAACCTCGACTCGACCTCAACCACGTCCAACATTGCCATTGACGCTTCAATCAGGGGTCGACGGCTCAACCGGGGACCCTGTGTAGATATCTTCTCACCGTCAATGACATTGCGCCCAACGCTGAGAAAGGATAGGATAGCATAGGGCAGAACAAACGCATGCTGCCGTCCGTGGCCCTTACCCGGCTACAACCTGCTGGCAATAACACAATCGGCGCTTTTTAAACGGCTACACCGGAATTATAACACGAAGCACGGGAGTGTAGAGTCTCCGTGTGAGGACAAAATCGTCTTTTAGTCCAGGATACCCTACTTGTCGGCGTAACCGAGCAAAACCAATGGATCAATCCAGACAGAGCAGACGAAGCAGGAAGGGGAATGGTGTGCAAGAATCGTCGTCCGCACAAGATAACTACCACAAAGATCCAGAGCCGACTTCCCGCAACCCATACTCAGCATCCACAATACGCGCAGTTACTCCAGAGTCGATACCAGAAGATGGCATCGCAAAACAGCCCTATTCAAGAGATGTGCGAATAACATCATCGTCACCGCCGGTATCGCCGCGCACAATTCAGCGCGATAGCCCCCGGAACGCCAATCCGCGTGCTTTCGTGGCACGATCCAATTCCAATGACGGAGATTACTCACTCAGAGGGATGAGGGACTCACAGACACGCCCACGGACCAGGACTTTGGAAGAACGGACTACTCGTGATAAATCGCCTCCAAATCTTTTCCTGACAAGCCGTCATCGCATTGGTTCTGTGCATTCGACTGGCTCTGCTAACTACCACCAAGGTCTGGAGGAGGCAGTGGTGACTTCAATAGGACACCCCTCGACCATTTCTCCACCAGCTCACTCCTCCTCTCGATCCTCCAATTCCAGTCGCAACCGGCTTGTTAAACAACTTCCTCGAACCTCCTCCCCGGTACCTCAAACCGTCACCGCTACGACAGCTCAACCAGATTCTTGGGTATCACCAGTACCCGCGTCGGACGCTCGGAAGGTCCTCAAACTTATGAGATACACATGTGGGAGGATGCAAGGCATGCTTGCCTTCAGGAGAGGAGAAACTAACCCTTGGTCGTTGTCATACTGCTACATCAATGAGGAATCGGGAAGCTTGGTGTATGAGCCGAAGAGCGACAACTCATATCACAGAACTCTTGTCCCAGATTTAAGAGGGTGTCGAGTCAAGAGTGCATACGATGCGGAGTCTTACACGGCATTCATCCACGTATGTCTACACAATTCAAGTCTAGAGGTGCACCTACGGCCTCCAACACAAGAGGAATTCGATTCTTGGTTCGCAGCATTGCTCTGCTGGCAGCCTATCCAGCCGAAGGGTATACAAAATAAAATGGCGAAGCCGCAGACTCCTATTGTCTCGGAGCGACGACTCATTGACAGCCGGAGGCATTCCGAGGTGTCTCTCTTAAAGGAGGCACCCATCATCAAAGTTGGAAAAATGATATATTGGGATACGAACGTTTCTTACAGCAACACTGGACCACCGAAGACTCCTCGACCACAGGTTTACAGGATCCAGAGTTTCGGATCTCGAAGATGGAGGAGGGTGTCATGCACTTTGCGAGAAAATGGAGAGCTGAAGTTGTACTCAGATACTGATGTAACGTTGGTGTCTGTGGTGCAGCTGTCTCAGCTTTCCAGATGCGCTGTCCAGCGATTGGATCCCTCGGTTCTCGACAACGAATTTTGCATTGCCATATACCCACAGTACACGTCAACATCTACGTCTTTGTCATTATTACGACCAATATTCCTATCACTCGAATCTCGTGTCTTGTATGAGGTATGGATTGTTTTACTACGCGCATTTACTATCCCGCAACTGTACGGACCAAAGCAACAGTCGCTTAACGAGGAAATCGGCACCTCGCCGACTTTTGGATCCTCCACTCAGGACATGTTTCGGATGGAACGCAGTCTGCAAATTCGCGTCATAGAGGCGAGATTAATGCCTCCAATCAGTCCGAAACTTGTCGATTCGAACATTCCCACCCGGCCGTCATCAGCAATAGCAAGCCAGCCCGGAGGTTACTATATTGAAATTCTACTAGACGGCGAGACCAGAGCGAGGACAATGGTCAAGAACGAGGGGACGACTCCCTTCTGGCGAGAAGAATTCGAATTTCTTGACCTTCCGGCAGTACTTTCTACGGCTTCACTCCTACTCAAAAAGAGGCCTCCGAGCCAGACAACCCGTAATGAGCGTGGAGTCAATCATGACCCGAAGCCGACATCAGAAACATTCAGTGCTCCCGAGAGTGCTGGTGGTTATGCAGGCATTTCTTTCGATCAGACCTGCGGCAAAGTCGACGTATACCTAGATGACCTAGGCCCTACTCAAGAAACGGAGAAGTGGTGGCCACTCGTCAATATGTATGGTAACAGTGTTGGCGAGGTCTTGGTCAAAGTCGGTGTCCAGGAGGGGGTAATATTGATGGCACGAGACTATCAACCCATGTCTGAACTGCTTCATCGATTCTCCAACGGACTCACTCTACAGCTTGCACAGATGGTACCGAATGAGTTGAAAAGATTGTCCGAGTGCTTGCTCAACATCTTTCAAGTTTCTGGCCAAGCGGGTGAATGGATCATGGCCCTCGTAGAGGAGGAAATTGACGGGACTCTGAAAGAAACACCAGCCAGCCGACTACGATTTAGCAGGAGACTAGGTTCAAGCGACTCCAACGAGTCCTTTGGTTCCTCGAGCGACCGAGAGCTATTTGTCCGGGATCTTGGGAACTCTGCGAAGCTGGAGGCTAATCTGCTATTTCGTGGAAACACTCTCCTTACCAAAGCCCTGGACTTTCACATGAAGAGGCTGGGCAAAGAGTACCTAGAAGATACCCTGTGCGAGAAACTGAAGGAAATCAGCGATAAAGATCCTGACTGTGAGGTCGACCCAAATCGAATCCATTCACAGCACGAGCTAGACCGGAATTGGAGGCGGCTGATCAACTTGACTGAAGACCTATGGAAAGCCATATACAACTCGGTTTCGCGATGTCCACAGGAATTGAGGATCATATTCAGACATATCCGAGCTTGTGCGGAAGATCGGTATGGCGATTTCCTTAGGACTGTCACCTACAGCAGCGTCTCGGGCTTCTTGTTCCTACGGTTCTTCTGTCCAGCCGTGCTAAATCCTAAGCTCTTTGGATTGTTGAAAGGTGAGTCTTGATCGGATATATCACCAAATCATCGGCAACGACTAATTCTATTCTAAAGACCACCCCAACTCTAAGGCTCGACGCACTCTCACCCTAATAGCCAAGTCCCTCCAAGGCCTCGCCAACATGTCGACTTTCGGCGCCAAAGAGCAATGGATGGAGCCCATGAACGCCTTCCTCTCATCACACCGACAAGAATTCAAAACCTACATCGACAACATCTGCTCCATCTCGCCCTCTTCCACCGTTAACCCCATCCCGCCTTCTTACAGCACCCCCCTAGCCATCCTCCAACGCCTCCCACCCACCTCTCGTGAAGGCTTTCCATCCCTCCCGTACCTCATCGACCACGCCCGTAACTTCGCCGCCCTCGTAGACCTCTGGCTCGAAAACACGGCCGCTTCGGCACAAAATATCCAGCAAACCGACGGCGACCTTCTCCGCTTCCACACACTGTGCGTCTCGCTACATCAGCGCACATCAGACTGCCTCAACCGCGCCGAGCGCGCCGAACGCCCATCGTCAAGCTTGAGTATCAAGTGGGAGGAGCTGGTCGAACAGCTGGAAAGATCAGCTAGCTTCGACCTTCCGCCGAAACCGCAACGCAAGGGCAGCGTGTCGGTGCCTGCCAGCCCCGCTACAGCTGATGACGAATTCCACTCCTCTAGTAGCACAAGCACACCCGTCACCATGAAAGCCATCCAAGGCCCCAAATCGCATAGTCATCAAAATTCATCGGTTAGTGCGCCCTCCAGCTCTGTCGTGTCCTCTGCGTCCGCCGTCGCGTCAACAGCAACACCGGGATCGAGTCGCTACGCACCAAGTATCGACAATGCGTCAACATCTGCTTCAGCATCAGCGTCCGCGGCTGAAGAGACACCGCCAGGTTCTAGAGACGGACTTGCCATGTCGACTAGCGCAATGGGGTTTACCGCGAATCCGAACACGCATATCAACTTTGGTTCCATCGCGTCGGCGCGCCTCGCTTCCGGGACGAGGAGTGCAGGGGTGCGGAGTTTGGAGGGGAGCGAGGGCGCGATGAGTGGGACTGAGGAGTATACGACTGCGTTACCGAGGTTTGGGGAGAGGGAGAGAGAGCGTGAGATGAGGAAGGAGGGGAGAGGAATCAGGGGGGTGTTGCCGGGGTTTAAGAGGAAGGGGAGGGAAAAGGGGGAGAGAGGGGATAAGGATAAAGAGAGGGATAAGCGGGAGGGGATGAGAGAAGATAATGGAGATGAGAATGGGAATGGGAATGGGAATGGGGCTGGGGCTGGGAAGGAGATCTGGTGACTCTCTAAGGAATGGGATAAGAGTGCTACTGCTGGGGAATAATACCCGATGCGCTGATTCTCCGAGGACATTGCTCTAGATAAGGTGATTGGATTTCGAGGTGTTTGGTGTTGTTATCGGTCCGGTATTTTGTTTATGGTGGTTGAAAGAGATGGGAATCCGCCACAAGGGGTTCTAGGCTACACCCTTGGATATGAAATACGGGATCGAATACCGGCCTTGATGATGCAAACGAAGAGGTGGAAAGGACGGTTTTAACTCTGGATTATTTTTCTTTTTTTGGCATATATCTTTCGGGTGGTTGTATTTGGTTTATTTTACGCGCCTACACTTTCTATCATGACACATTCTCTTTTTCTCCATTCGATCTTTAACAAATTATATCATTTATCTAGCGTTCAGCGATGGGCAGGCTTTCGTACTAGGGGTGGGGGGTGTGGATGGATTTGGGGTAGGTATTATACGGGTTAGTAGTAGGCTGGGAGCGGGTTTGGGAATTGGATGAGGGAGCTGGTTTGATTTATATAAGTAGTGAAGTAGGCATGGGAGGGTTGAAGAATGCGGCATGGGGCATGACATAGTATCAACTATAAGATATGAAATTTTCGGTACATGTTGTTTTACTTGACTAGTATGATGCGATTTGATTTGATTTGATATGTTTTTGATTTGGTTTGTTCAATGTGAATTCATCGCCAAATGCCTCCCCAGCAGCTCGTTAATCATCCCTCTTAGTCCATAGCAGATCCTCTCCTCCAGCCTCTTCTCGTCCCAAACTCTCAGCCTTGTCCCTCCAACTCTAAACCTGCAATTCCTTTCCCAAGGCACTCGGCCCCCTCAATCGAAATTGAAGGCATTCTTATATACCTCTTTTTCCTTCTTCTTCCTCTCCGCAACCCTCTTCTTCACAACCTCCAACTCTTTCACCACCGCCGCATCGCCCGGAACACACTTCGCCGCAGCCTCCAAATCCTCAATAGCATCCTCATCATTCTTCTTCCCCTCCCTCGCCAATGCGCGCCGATAATACGCTTTCCCCTTCTCCACTTCCGTCGCGCCTTCCGTCTCCAACGCAAAACTCGCACTCTTCAACGCACCATCAAAATCCCTCAACTTAATCTGCACCAACGCGCTGTTCGAATGCAACGTAAACTTTAGCCCATTCAATCCCTTCCACAGCTCCGGCGGGTCGTTCTCCGCGGCCTCAGGGATCTCGTGCAGGTAGCGCAGCCCCTTTTGGTATTTCGCGAGGCCGAGCTTGAGGTTTTGGGTTTTGAAAGCAGCGTTACCGAGGTCTTTGAGCTCTGCGGCGATTTTCAGGATCTCGGGGCCTGAGAGCTCGGCGTCTTGGTCGGCAGGGTAGTCTTCATAAGGGTCGCCAGTTGAGTCGGGGGTTTTGGAGGTGCAGGACGTATAGTCTTTGCCTTTGAGCTCGCCGCAGTCTGGAGGGTGTTAGAGGTGTGATGGTTTGAAATTGAAGGTTTGGAATTAGAGGAAATTGGAGAAGAATGTGTACCGATAATTGTGGCGTCGTCGACAGGCTTGTCGCCGTTATGGGTGGGGAGGTTCTCTATTTGCCGCACGATGCTCTTGCCGTTGATCACTTCCCCAAAGACGACATGTTTGCCGTCCAGGTGGGGCGTTGGAACGGTGGTGACGAAGAATTGAGAGCCGTTGGTGCCTGGATCCGAAGTATCAGCTGCGACCTTCCTTCACTAATTTAATAACTCAGGCTTACCTGGACCGGCGTTTGCCATAGACAGCAGGAAAGGTTTCTCGTGCTTCAGCGAGAAATTTTCATCCTCAAACTTCTCCCCGTATATCGACTCTCCACCCGTTCCATTCCCCATGGTGAAATCACCACCCTGGATCATAAATGCCTTGATGACCCGGTGGAAGGAGGAGCCTTTGTAGTGGAGAGGCTTGCCAGACTTACCCACGCCCTTTTCGCCGGTGCAGAGGGCGCGGAAATTCTCCGCAGTCTTGGGGACGACTGCATCGGTGGTCAGACGGCGACGGAGGAGGGGTGAGTTGGGAAGCGCTCACTGTCATTGTACTGCGCGGTTGTTAGAAATATGGAAGGGATGTATTTGCGAGCTACAGTTTCTTACCAGTTCAAAGACCACTCTGCCAGCTTCGACATTGCCAATTTCGATATCGAAGAAGACGCGGCTACGTTCTGATGTATGGTTAGAGCTTGTGCAGCTTCAAAATTCGGAAGAGAGCTTCACCTGGGGAATTGGTTGCCATGCTGAGTGGAAGGTTGTGGAATAGAAGGAGTAGAAGCTAGAATGAATGGTGACTTGGATAGAGAGTAAGAGTTGTGTATGGGGAAATTTTAAAGGTGAGGCTGGTCTTGAGCTGGAAGGTTCTATTTAAGCCAAGCCACCTTTGTGAAGTGGGATGCTGCAGAGACAAAACACTATTCAAATTTCTGACTTGAGAAGATTCGAGTGACTTTTACTTCTAAGTTCACCTAATCACACACCATCTGGAGCTCTTCAAAGATTATGGAGGCTTGAACAGCGCGGGATACTTTGCCGTTGTGTGTTTTTGTCCTCGAATCAAACAGGAGGGGCAGACGAATGACTAGCATAGTGGCGCAATCAAATTTGGTGCCAAAAGCCCGCAAATGGAGCTCACATCAAATCTAGCTCGCAATACTCCAGAAGATAGAAGTCAGGTGCATCATTTCTTCGAAAATAGTTCAGTATTTGATAGATTCTCAAGGTTAGTGTAGTAACCTTTCTCAGTACATCAGAAGTGTCGACTAATAGCGAACGCAGTGAACGTCCTGTTCATGATATATAAATATTTGCGACCTCAACAGATTCCACATGTGTATAATTTATACATCTATAGCAACCCTCGACTAACGGGAAGTGGTATCTCAGCGCCCATTCCAGTAACACCATCGGATAGAAGATTGTAAATTGTACATAAAATCGCCATAACTCTACTGGAGAAGTTCTGCTGGAATCTGGAATTCCTTGGTGATCTTTGTGAGCTTGCCCACTAGATCATTCAACTCCATCTTTTCGAGACCTTCTCCATCTAAGCCGCTTGGATTCTCCATTTTGGGTGGGTCGGTATCGATTTGGAGTGTGACCTACCGGCAAGAGATTATTAGTACAATGTTCTTAAAAGGCGGCTGTCGAGGAATTTACCACGCCATCCATACAGTTATAATCTATACCTACCGGCCCGTCATTCACTAGTGTAACATCCATCATGGCTGCAAAGACGCCGTCTTTGACCTTCCCCGGTTCGTAGAGATCCTGGACCTTTTTGAAGAATGAGCGGTATAGCTCTTTGGCTTTGATTCCACTCGCGGACTGGTGGAAGTCTGGTTTGTTGCCTTTCTTCGTTGAGGCCAGGAGTGTGAACTGAGAGACTGCAGGCACAAAGAATTATTAGCTTATTAAAAGATTAATTAAGAGGCAAAGGGCCGCACACCACAAAGAACTTCACCTTCGATATCACAAACGTTCCGTTTCCACTATGATGATAAATGTAAGCCCCAAGTCGGATAGTTTCCTGAAAAGATGACGCGCGCACTCACGCGGCCACCCTCATCGTCATCCCACATCCTCAGCTTGAGAACTTTACTCGCCATGGATTCTACATCTTTCTCGGTGTCGTCCTTGGATATAGCGGCTAAAACAAGAATTCCTCGTTTGATTGAGGATATGAGCTCTCCATCGACGGTGACAGAGGCTGATTTGACTCGTTGCAGTACAGCTGCCTTCAGTTAGAAGGAGAATGGTACGTGACGGTGGGTAAAGATGGCTTGCTTCTCATGATAATGGGACGGATCGGCGGGGAAGTTGGAGTGAATCTGGGGTTCGATTTGCGGCGTTGCCGTACAGAAATAGCGCAGCCAGTTGGTTTATTAAATCAGCCACCTGCTTGCGACACCAACGGTATCATGATGAATGCATCTTATTTAAGAGAGCTGCAGGTGGTTGGTGTTTGAGATTGCTGTACGTGAATGTTGGCTGCAAGGACGCCCTTTCACAGGCTCATAGCCTGCTTGCGATCATTGCCGGGGTTTTCGCGTAGATAACTTTAGCGTGCTTTCCTGATGCGGACTCCAACTCAACCTCCCGAGAGAACATCACGAATACAGCCCAACACCTCGAACCCATCGAGACTTTACGCGTGTTCGCACTCAGCTGAGCCGCTACCTTCACTACAACTACACGAACCACCCCACTTGGTCCCTACCCTACACGTCTCGCACGAGGCCACATCGTCACAATGGCAGCAAGAAAGCTTGCGAACGAGGTCGAGAAGTGCTTTAAGAAGGTTGCAGAAGGCGTGCAGGCCTTCGAGGCTATCTACGATAAGATACAACAGACAACGAACCCGTCACAGAAGGAGAAGCTGGAAGATGCTTTGAAGAAGGAGATTAAGAAGCTCCAGCGGTCGCGAGATCAGATCAAGACATGGGCAACCATGAACGACATCAAAGATAAAAAGCCGCTACTGGAGCAGCGGAAGCTAATCGAAACAGTGAGCCGTCCCATCATTGGTCTTGTTGCCCGGAATTGGATTGTAGCTGACACGAGGCACAGCAAATGGAGAAGTTCAAAGCCGTGGAAAAGGAGATGAAAACCAAAGCCTACTCGAAGGAGGGCCTATCACTCGCATCAAAACTCGATCCCAAGGAGAAAGAGAAACTTGAGGCGGTGGAGTTTTTGTCCAGCATGGTCGATGAGCTGGAGAGGCAGATCGAAACGATTGAAGCTGAAACCGAAACACTTCAGGTCACGATAAAAAAGGGCAAGAAGGACGGAGGGAAGGCGGACCGGATAGCTGAGCTTGAACGGATAACAGAACGGCACAAATGGCATCAAAATAAGCTGGAATTGCTGCAGCGAGCGTTGGAGAACGGGAGTGTGGATATCGAGCAGGTCAAGGATCTGGAAGAGAGTATCAAGTACTATGTGGAAAACAACCAGGAGGTCGATTTCATGGAAGACGATGGTATCTACGACGACTTAAATCTACTGGAAGAGGAAGGTCTATACGGCATGAACAACGATGCGGACAGGGTCTCGTCACAAGACACACAATCAGTCCAGGATGACCTACCGGAAGGAGAGTCGCGGTCAGCGAGCGTAGGCGGTGGGAAACCAAAAGCTGCGGATCCTCCGACAACTGGCGCACGAAGACCGTCTACACAACTCAAATCACCACTACCTGCATTGGCTACACTCCACACACCGTTACCCAATGTCACAAACGGCGTGCCTGCAAGTACTATGAAGCCCGCTCCTCTACCAACAAGAGCGCCCGGAGAACCTTTAAAATATGCCTCTGCAGCGGCAGCGGCGGCAGCAAGCGACAAGAATGGTGTTGGAATCGCACCACTACCTCCTCCACCCACAGCAGCCACAGCGCAAACAAATGCACTAGCGCCTTCTGTGGTCCGTACGAGCACAACAACATCACCTTCATCGACACATCCTCAACCAGCACAGCGGACAGTACCTTTGAATATTGAGAACACACCCGGAGTTCAAATATCAACCAAGTCACCCGCTCCTAGCCACGCAAGTGCTGCTGCACCAAGTGCTGGTACGGGCAGCATACCTCCCACACCAGCGATGGAAAGGGCGGAAGGATTATCCAGAGCAACTTCGTCAGAAGATGCAGGGCAAGCTTCCTCGAGTAGAAATGCTTCGGTGCCTGAGAAAGCTGAGGAAGACGAGTCCGGATCTACAACTCCGCCGTTGACCAATGGAGAGTCACACGCTGATGCCGATGATGAGGAGGAAGAATCAATCTACCACCTACCCTCCAGCTTACAGGATCTGATAGAGTCCCTCGAAGCTACCAAAAACAACATCACTGCCTCGTCCTCAAAACCTCCAGATGAACATCTTCTTCTAGCATCTATGAACACTGCCCCGGACGCTGCTGATGCAGAGGCGCCTCGGCACTACAGGCCTCAGAATCCATACCCTTATACACCGCCTCACTACCCTCAGGAACCGTTGCCAATCTTCGACGACCCGAGGCTGTACTCACGAATCGAAACCGATGCGCTGTTCTACGCTTTCTACTACCGCCAAGGAACCTACCAACAGTATCTTGCTGCCAAAGCGCTAAAGTCCCAGAGCTGGCGCTTCCACAAGCAGTACCAAACATGGTTCCAGCGGCACGAGGAGCCGAAATCTATCACTGAAGATTATGAGCAGGGGACGTATCGGTTCTTCGATTATGAGAGCACATGGTACGTTACGCTCACGACATGGCACTTTTTATCTGCTCCGTTTTAGGTCACACTAATTTTGCGTTTGCACTGGGAGTTCATATGACTCGTTTCACTTGATGCCTACATTTAATCTTTTGCTAACAATATATTCAGGATGAACCGAAGGAAAGCGGATTTCCGATTCGCGTACAAGTTCCTAGAGGACGAGCTATAATCCTGTCTGCTGGCTTGATGTTGAACCGACCCTAATGCTGTGTGAACCACACCCCCCTTGTATGAACATACGGTAGCTATCTGATAAGCCTCACTGGAGGCTTTATTTTGGCTTCTATAATTTCTTCATGACGTGACTGCTCCTTTATTTTCAAACTAATGCCTACGTCGTCAGCAGAAGCGTTCCTGCGCTATGGTGTCATGTCCATTTGGAACCGTCCTCATAGTAGAGACAGCCGATAATGACACATTGAAATAACTCGGGTAGAAAGTGATCGTGCTAACAATAAGAGATGTACACGAATCATTCTCAGCGAGAATATGCGACTTTAGGCTGTTTCTGCTGGTGAGCCTTGAGGATGCCTTGGCATTGTCCTTCACCCTGGTCAATATTCTGCGATTTTGCTTCATTTTAATCTATTAGATGCATAAGCAGGGGTGCATTCAATCTTGTCACTACAATGGCCAATCTTTTAACTTTTAGTCCTCCAATTGACAAGGGCATGGGCAGATAAGGCAAAAAGGCAAACGGTGCGTTGTCCACTCTTGCAGCTCCAATTCAAGCAATGGCGACTCAACACATGTTACCCCTCACCTCTAGGACCCTATTTAAACCCCGTCGCCCGATTTTCTGAGGCCTTTTCTCGCCTGAATCCGAAGGCAACTCATCAACTCACCGGTTCGCGCCACCATATCCCCTACATCGGTGAACGACTGTCAATCCGCAAGACCAAACACCCGTGGGACTACATATGGCTTTCAATGACGTTGAGCTAAATCAGCCACCATGTGTCCTTCTTGATGCGGGCCGCTGCGGCCGTTCCATTTCTTCAACGAATTGGGGCTGGGTCCGCGATCATCAGGCTGGCCCATTATTCTCGTGGCAGAATCTCACCAAATCGAATTTCAAGGCTGGAAGCCGTGATGCAACTCTGCGAAGCACTTCAAAGCACATGCGCGAGGATGACGGTCAGGCGGAAGTAACTCGCGAATTTCGACAGCATATAGCTTCCTTCAATTGCTTCGCCTCAATCTGTATGCAAAACCAGCGGCAGCAGTGAAGCATCTCTAAGTACATTTAGATGCATAACATCTCTACAACTAGCTAAGCCTCCTAGTATAGTATAACTTTACTGGTTCTCTTTTCCGGTGCTTTTCAAGGCTGTGGGAGTGACAGTCTCTGAGTCGAAATTGCTACCGTTTCTGTGGCCTGCTCGCCCTATCTGATCTTCTTTGCAGATCGAATCAAACTCGCCTACCATTGAGCGCCCTATTTCCCCTTGCTCCACATTTCTCCATGCTATTGCACCTCAGCAATTGAGCGCCCCGTGAGCTCCAATTCAGAACAACTCTGCAGTCCGGAGGAACCGGTGGAGTAGCACAAACTTCTTGAAGGGGGCAACGACTAGTATACCGTAAGGATCATTGCTGTGCAATTCGGTATGTTGGATGGAGGACAAAAAGGCGTGATTATATGCGGACTGTATATATACGCGCCAGGTCGAGCCATAGAAGCAGTTCGCAAGAAAAAAGTGACAGGTCGCAGTCACCGCTCCGACGACCCATCTCCACAGAGAAGAAACACGAGGCTTGATAAAGAGGTTGGCCACCAACGAATTATTTCATTTGAACTATGCTAATAACGCTATAGAGTCTGTTGCCGCGTCTATCTCGTCGAGACTAAGCACGAGACTGTCCCAATAAACATATTTTATTAATCTCGAACGTCCACTGTCATGTCGGGTGGAAGAAAAAATGGCGAGGTGATATGCCAGCTTTTACACACTAGGTACAACTCAATCAGATTTGGTTAACATTTGGTTAGTGGCATTATCACCACAGCAGCAACAATCCTACCCAAGAGAATGAATACAACGAATACATCCCACGAGACCCCTATGGCGCTTCAGCCTCCGCCTCCAATAGTAATGCTCTCATATACACGACGGCTTCAAATAATGCACCACTTCCGAATTCCTATCAGACAACCTCGCAATACCCACAATACGTATGGACCACTCTAGCGCCCCCGATCACCGCCACAGCGCCGTCTAGCACCATCAGCCATCCCCCTACCTTGGAGGCGACTACAAACTTAACCTATCGGACTTCTTACGCATACCCGGGACAATCTCATTACCAGTGTCCAACAGAAGCCTCACTTCCCCGGATCACATACTCTGATCACAACCACCCGGGGAGCCATTCTGACTCTCCCAATTATGTCCAAGGCTCCCTACCTATAATATCCGCAGAAGCAAGTTTACAAAAGTACAACCAATATCAAATGCCCCCCTTTGAGCAAAGCGTTACCGTGTCCGGATATCACAACCTTTCGTATCCGCAAACGCCTGTCGGAACAAGCGCCTATCTGGCCCAGGATACTGAATCCAGTCCTCTTGAAGAAACGCCCAACATTCTCAGACCTCCATCCTCTCACTCAGCAACCTCACAAGGAGAGGACAAGAAGGGGTCACGCAGCAGATCAAATAGTCCAGGCAAACAGTATGTTTCATAATCTCAAATTGCGTCCACTCTGACCACATTTTACAGAAAGCAAACATATGCTTGTGACTTGCCAAACTGCACCTCCACTGCCCAGTTCACCAGGCTAGCTGACCTGCAGAGGCATCAAAGCACTGTACACAATACAGAGAAGCCATTTCCCTGCAACATCTCTGGATGCAATCGAGTTGGTAGTCGTGGCTTCAACCGGCGCGACCACTTAACTGAACATCAACGGTCTTTCCATCAAATTGAAATACCCAAACGAAGGCCTGGTCAACGGACTGCGCGTCAGACTTACCAGATCAATAGCCCCAATGACCAGCACTGAGCCTGTCTCCAACAATTGGAGGAATTGGAAAGAATCTGGACCACCCTGGACCGACATCATTTGAGAATTTACCTTTCTCGTGGATAGCTACCTTTTACGGATTCCACATAATAACATCACGGCGCAAGGCGACAAGTCTCGAAACGACAATCATTTCCGGATCTGCCAATTGCTTCTCCCAAGGGCTTTTCATGGATCATTCCTCGCACTCAACGCTTTCTTCCCATGAATGCGGACCCAGAAGGCTTTTTTCATGTATCCTTTGTTTTATTATTGATTTTCATCATTTCTTTCTCTGTATTTTATTCCTGCATCTCCTCTACTGGGAACAATTAGGAACGATTGAGAACGATTGGAACGTCACTCGGATCGGCACTATGAGTATAAGGATTGGATTGAAATTCGCGATACCCCGGCGGGCGTCTGGATAATCACGGAGCAACGCTTTGGAAGTTCGGCGCAGAATGGATTGGATTCCTGGAGCACATATATTTGAGCATTTTGATTGGTTTCGCTTTCCTAGCACCTACGGCCTCTACTTCTTCCAACTTTGGTGTTTAACTATCCAGGTGCTTTCAACAAATTGTAGTTGAGGTGTATCAAATATAAACGACTTTTATTGGCTGGCGGGTAGCCATATCAACTCCAGAGTTCGTGTAGCGTGGCATGCGTGTGTAAATAAAGCACAGTGTCAGGTCCTTTCAGAGATAGTGGGTCCCGGCCTCGAGCACAGATTTGGCTATGGCTTGGTGACTATGCTGAAGGCTGTGGCTAGCGGTAAGTCCCTATTGTGGATTTTCCGACCATTGACATCCCTAAACCCCATAGGATTTTTCCAATCCCAAAAGTAACTACACGTATAAGTATCCAATAGTCAGAGTATCGTACGATTTGCAGCAATTTAGCCCCGTCAACACTACGTTTTGCGATTCTTGAGTTCTTGGCAAGACAGTAAAAGCAATACCAAGGCTACCGCCGCCCAAATGGGTTTGCGAATCCAATACTCGACTCTGGCCGTACAGCGTCCACACAATGATTCTCTCCATAGTGTTTACTCAATGCATGTAGCGGCAAAGCTTGCTGGCTCCCTAGACCGCTATCAGATGAGGCTCTTGGCCTTGGTGAGGTTTCTGTCGTTTGTGTACTGTAGTGTAGGCATGTTAGGTAGTATGTTAGATGCAAGTGCACCCGAAGACAGGCTCCCAGCCTACCACCTCGTGCGAATTTAATTCAAGGGCTTGAACGCTAGATTGCTGTACTGTATACGGCTGTCTCCCTCTTCATCAACACATTGTTTGTTTTCACGAAGTACAGTTCCCATTGCTATAATTATACCCAGGCGCGAAAATGAACCATCCAAAGCTCGCTGACCAGCCTTACAATCCTCAGGACCACACACCACCAACGCCGGCGTCGTTGCCGTCGAGACGACCAACGAGCAAGCAGTAGCGGTAAACAACTCTCTCGTGTATATTAGGTGGCTCCTCCCAAGCAGTAGGATCGGTAGTAGGAAGCCTTCCTCATATCAGGATCAGCACAGTCTCTACTACTCCCTACTACCCAGCCTGCGCCATCAATACAGCAATTTTTAACTCTCTATCCCGTGCATGCGATAACGACTCACGCCCGATCAGTTGGGGGCGCATTTGTAAGCATCGGACCACGACTGAGACAAAATAGAGGATGGTCAACCAAGTAAAGGGCTTGGAGAGTTTAATCAAGAGAAGGAAAGAAGTCGCGAGAGAGTACAAAGGTAGAGTGAAGCGTGAGCTGGAGTGGTGGCTGTTGGTGTTTCTCGGCTTGGAAGGGAAATCTTGGCGCACAACGCATTCACCTGATGGGCACACTGCTGCCTCTCAATTCACTTCGTCTCTTGCCTTCCGCACCGCGCTACCCAAGCCTATTGTCCATTAGTTCACTTCCCAAACCTCACTCATGGAACTTCGGCCTCTACTTAAACCTCCAGAATCCTATCACTCTTCATTACCATTACAATAACCCACCTCGTAACTATTTCCCGTCGCGCACCCCGCATTCAGCAAAGTCGGTGAACGCAACAGCCAGCACATCGCCCGCCGCCTACTCCCGGCACGCAGCCGTATATTATTTCGCGTATATTTTTCCTTACTTCTATATTACCTTTTAGAGAACATACCCAAAATGAAAGATCTCCGGCGCCAGGCGTTGGAAAGCGGCAAGACAGTATCGCGAAAAGCACGATCACGAAACGTCTCGGCGCCCTCGTCAAAGGCAAATTCAGTGGTCAACAGCGCCGCAAACTCTCGCGCAAATTCGAGAAACCCGAGCAGACATGGGTCTGACGACGAGGATGGCGCTCTTAGCGACGGCACAGCATGGAGGTGAGTTTCCCAAAATTCGAGGTTCTATTTCTGTGCGCACCTGCACCCCGGATTTCTCCAAAATTCATGACATCACCTTAACACCATAGCTACGCTTTACGCATCAGCTAACCACGATGCCGCACAGTACAAACTCCATCGACGATATTCTCAATGGCGAGGATATCGACCTTCCGCCCGACACCTGGAAGTCAGAACTTAATACTCGCATCGAGCAGATTATTGATCGGAAGCGTAGCAGTACTGAAGGCAGGGCCGACAGCTTGAATGCTTACGCACATATTCTTATGGCAAGATACGCGAGGGACGACATAGAGAATCGCATAGATGAAATATTGCCTTCGATGCTAAGGAGCATCAAGGCGGAGACGAGTGAACGGGAGACTGTGGTTGCTCTGAAAGGTAGGGCCAACGCCATGCCGTATGATACTATATACACCCAGCTGACTCTGACCTCTAGCACTCGCGGTTACGATTCTCACTCTAGACTCTGACGATATCTACGACTCTGTTCACGAGCTGCTCAAACGCACGATTTCCGACTCCGAGTTCACACATGCCAAGATCAACGCCATCCACACCCTCGGCGCAGCGGCATTCTTCGGCGGTGCATCTGAGGAAGAGACTGCAGATATAATGAGCTTCCTACTTGAGATCATCGAGTCTGACGGCCTGTCTGCGGGCGCACACGATAACGGCGATGTTGTCGTCGCTGCGCTTGAAGAATGGGGCCTCCTCGCCACTGAAATCGAAGACATGGAAGACGCCACCGATTCCGCCATTGAGGCCTTCGTCGAGCAACTCCAGAGCTCGGAGACTAGCGTACAAATAGCAGCAGGCCAAAACATTGCGCTTCTCTACGAAAAATCCTACACCCCACTCGAAGACGACGAGGAGGCTTCCGACAACGATAATGGCTCCGAAGACGAAGAGACACATTCAGCTAGTGGCCAGAAGATGGTGAAGCGCTACACGGTCTACCGCCGCCAGGACCAGCTCATGCGCCAGCTCGAAGAACTCGCCAATATCTCAACCCGCAAGATCTCGAAGAAGGATAAGAAGAATCTGCACTCTAGTTTCACGGATATCCGCAACTCGGTTGAGAAACCGACGAGGGGGCCGAAATATAGTACCGCGCTGGATGGGGAGACCGGACGCACATATGGAGCTGGGAGGATGAAGGTTAGGATTAGTAGGAGTGTGGAGGTGAAAATTGATAAGTGGTGGAAGTTGCAGAGGCTGAATGCACTGAGGAGGGTGTTGCAGGGGGGGTTCGCGGTGCAGTATGATGAGAATGGGGCTGTGAATCGGTGTTTGCCGTTTACGATGGCTAGGGATTAGAATGGGTTTCATGGGCTTAGGTGGGAATTTGACTTGGGCTGATGGTTGATCAGGGTTGGGATGAGTAACGTATGATTATTATTTTGGCGTTTGCATTGGATGGTTGGAAGTGTCTGCATTTTGAGGCACAGGCATACCCCCCGCATGATTTCCTTTGTGATTGGGTTGGCACGGATGGATGGATTATTGGTAGGATACATCGAGACGCATGCACGTTGCCGGGAACTTTGACGGGATCACTGGTATTGTGCATTTTACATTGTCTACAGCTTACACGGTTCAGATCACTCATATTATTGGCAAAGATTACGGAAGGGATATATTGAAGATTTCATTACTATCTTTGCATCTTTGTGTTCTATCTGGATGGGTTGTCTTGCATGCATGTTGAAGTATTTGGGCTTCTTGCCACAAATCCTCAAGGCCCCTGTCTTTTACACTGTGAGTCCTTCAAGTCGAGTTTTAGCCCTCACCAGCGGTATTCCCGTCCCAACCTCTCGACTTCAGACGCGGATCGGTATCTCAACTAGACGGCTTATTGTTCAGACTATCAACGAAATATACCGCTATCATTTCGGGGAACGGCGGCATGGTTCTGGTTTGGCAGAAGCCAAAGGTTGATATAAATATGGTGGGCTCTGTGAGCAAGGATTCGTTCCTAGCATCCGGGCTCATATGAGATGTGGTGCGTAGATCTAGGGCGACGAATCCTGTCCCGGCGTGAATAACTCAGTGCTCAGAATCAGCACGGTTGGTAAGACGGCTAAGGCGCTGAGGGTTTTTGTGCTTGTTCGGGAGGCGTTGGCGTTACTTTCTTCGAACAATTTTGATAGAGCGGGAGAGGAGCCGTGTCGGTGGTGAAAAGGGAGGATGGTGGAGAGGGTGTGGGCGCGATGGCATGTAGGGTGGGGTAAGAGGGTGGTGGTTGCTGGAGGTGAAAGCGCAGGAGCGGTGGGGAGAGGGATATTGATTTCTGTGTAGAGGGGCTCTTCCATTTCCATGTGGGGAGTTGCCTTTGGAGAGTTCAAGAGTTCGAGAGTGGTTTGGGTTTCTTTTTTGATGAGAGGAGGGAATGATTGCATTTGGAGAAATGAGGTACGGCAGAGATGGAAATTCGGCGATAAAGTTGTTCAATTTGTGGAAACAAAGGCTTTAATTATAGAAAGGGATGCGGAAGATCGATAGACATTGTAACTACGCTTACATTCTACTACTCATGATTATTTCGAGGCTGAGTGCTAGAGGCTGAGTGCTGGAGGCTGAGTGCTGTTTGGTGGTTTGGAATCCGTCCGTGCGCGCAAGGCTGAAGTGGAATTCAGACTGGGCAACGATGATTATTATCGCGATAAATTATCGCGATTATCGTTAATAAATGCCAAGCCACCTTGGGATTTCCGCACTTTCCTATTTGTCACCATGCTTGGCAGAGAGTTGATAACTTGGCTGGGTAGGCAACGCTTCGGGTTAGCGCTGGCCAAGCAACTCCGAACCTGACGTATAAACCCCGCTCAAGGAACAGTACTAAACCTGCTTCCTTAAGAATTAGTTTCTATGCAATGAACTAGTACTCTTGTATCTTCTCACACGAGTGCAATTCCTTAGGGCCCTGGCGGCCCTTACACTATTTGACTCTTATAATTAGGCTACAATATATAATATTACTGTTAATACTATTATCAATGCTACTATTACTACTCTTGCCACTACTGTTATTACTGCTATTATAACTACTATTATTATTACTATTATTAAATGTATTCTAAGGAAGGTAAACACAATTAAGAAAAGTTAAGAGTAAAACTAATATTACTACGTATAAATAGAAATTAAAGAAGAAATAATTATAAAATAATATTAGTAGTTTCTATACTTTATACGGAACTCTTATAATTAAGAAAAGATAGAATTATAGTACTAATTCTAGTGTTAAAGTTTTAAAGTTCGGATTTTGTACGCTAGTATACAAAATTTACCCGTTATCGACGATAATTGCGATAATTCATCGACGATAACGATAATTTATCGCGATAAAATACCGTTATCGTTGCCCAGTCTGGGTGGAATGAGGCGCAGCTTCCTCCTCTTGTGCTTCGTTCACACGGCATCGGCATCAACGACAAGACAATTACTTATAGGTTTGTTGTGCTGAGGCCAGCGGGTTTGTAACCTACGATACAGATGGTAAATGAGGTTTACAAGATACTGAGAAAGAGATGGCGGGCAGTGCTTTACACAAGGCGTCGAGAGTTCTCGATATTTGTTACATATCGAAGATGTATCACGACTGAATTATCTGGGCTTCTTCAATCCTTAACTCAGAATGGGTTTGATCTCAAGTTCGAATATCCGGAGTGCTTATCATCCGTCCATCTAGTCGTCGATATATCGATCATCACGCAGCCGGCGGAAACTCTTCTGCCGACCAACTGTCTTTCCAGTTGTTTCTCGAGGACGCTAGAAGTCCACGATTCATGTCCTCAACTTCAGGATATCTTCAATTTATACTGGCAGTGATATTCGGCCGCTCTATTATCCACACCGGTACCTTCTCCGCATTAACTTTTCTACCATCCATCTTCACCGCTTCTCGGCAGGATGTATCATACCCCTTGCGCACACACACGCGTGCCATCATTTACTCTTCACTTCGTTTATGACATAAACCCCTCACCGGCCACCATGATGCCAAGAAAACCTTCCTGTAACTTCACACGCGACACCCTCGAACTTCGTCCCTGTTTTCCGGTTTATAGCGCACAGATATTCCGATGTTCGTGGGGCTTCTCGACATTTCTTCGGATCGGAAGGCTTATACAGCTCTTTGACGTTATAAGATATGGTCAAGCCGTCTTTCCCGACTATTAACCCAATCCTCATAAGAAAAACGTCGAGCTGTTCCCTCCATCATCTTGTCCAACAAACTCTTTGTAAAGATTTCCATCGAAGAGGCTTTACAAAAGTATATCAACACTTTGGGCTTCAGCTCCCGGGCCTCTCTGGCTATGGATCAGCTCACGTAGTGTCCCCTGTCCGCCTTCCGGGCCATCCCATTGGCTTCTAGTGCCGTATAGACCTACCTAAGTGGATTCTAGCTTGCAAGTACATAATCATAGAGATTAGTTGATTTATTATTGGGTTCCTAAAACACTATCCTCATAGGTTTCTCAGATCTCATGCCCGTTTACACCTGCTTTAATGGTGCCTTCTTAAAGTGGTGATTCTGTGGTTCCCTCTCGTCCTTAAGCTTAGAGGTCTCTGCTCCGTAAGTGTAACGCATCTGTGGATTTTCACAAATGAGGATCCGAATACAGAAATTATCAAGAGCGAAAGGTTCACTCTTAATTATGTTAGAAGCTCGGTGGTAAATGAGTGGCTTAATGGCGGCGGGGCGCGGAAACAAGAATCGCAAGAAATGCCCCATCACTGATTCATTTAATTCATTCCTTTTCCCATTTTATCTCACACCATCAATTCCAAGTCCAACTCCCAAACTCTCTGTCAGAACAGCATGACTAATCGAGCTTCCCTTTCCTCCAAGTCTGGACCCGGCGTACTTTCTATCCGGATCAGTGGCGTACGATACATACATCTAATCTCCACTCTTAACTCCGGTCAAACCGAGGTTCCAAATCGTTATGCTTAGGTACCTACGCCCTGTTATAATAATATAGACCGCCAACCACTCTGATTATATCTAAGATTTCGTGCCTTTAGAGCACCCCATTAGAAGAATCCTATCAGATCTATCCAAATAAAAAAGCACAAACATGCTCACCGTCTACCACCTCCAACGATCTCAATCCGAGCGCATAGTCTGGCTCTGTGAGGAACTAGGCATTCCATATGAACTCAAAATCTACGCCCGAGACCCACAGACCTTGCTCGCGCCGACCGAATACAAGAAACTGTAACCATTCTTCTCTCCTCTCTGATTCCTCTCCCTTCCTCTCCACTCCACTCTGCTCCGTCTTTGAAACCCTGCTAACACACCCGGAAGCCACCCCATGGGCTCCGCCCCCGTCATAACGGACGGCTCCGTTACCCTCGCCGAATCCTGCGCCATAACTGAATACATCCTCACAAAATACGGTGGCAGCGCCCTCCGCCTTTCCCCAGACGTGCCCAACTACGCCTCCTACCTCTACTGGCTCCACTTCGCCAACGGCAGTCTACAGCCTGCGGTATCGCGCCTTATGCTGCTGAAATACGGCGGCATAACGCCCGAAAACCCTTTCTACGGCCGCCTCGACGCCGGCCGCAAGGCCAGCTTGAAGATGATGGATGAACACTTGCAGAAGAATAAGTGGCTTGCAGGCGAGGAGTTTACGGCGGCGGATGTCATGTGTGTGTTTAGTCTGACGACGATGAGGCTCTTTTTGCCATTTGGGTTGGAGGAATATCCGGGTCTTGTGGCCTGGTTAGGGAGGTGTGGGGATAGGGAGGGGTATAAGCGGGCGATGGCGAAGGGTGATCCGGGATTTACGCCGGCATTAGGTGTAGAGGCGCCAGAGTCGATAGTGCGCGGAGCTACGAGAGGCTAAAAGAAAGGAGAATGGTTTTATAAGGAGTGAATTGAACTGAAAAAAGTACAATCATATATCGTTGAGTTTCAACTAAGTAAATACCTCTATTCTCATAATATCAGATCCTTTCATATACGCAATACAACTGATTTGGCTTCTACAAGAAAATTCCTCCTTAAAGGCTGCGAAAGAGAAAAAGAGGGATCATTCTTCTGACCTAAGCTTTCCGCGATCGGTTGAATGGCCTGGTAGACGACTTGCAAATGGGCTCAACAGTACGCCAAAATAACTTCCGGCAGAGGAACGTGATCCTTGGTCAGAGTTTGAAGATGTTTCAGTCAGGAGGAACGTTCTGCTGCATCCTCAACTGAGAAAGGCAATGTCAGCTAGAGCATTAGCTGATGCAAGTCATAGAAAAAGGAACTGAAGAATGCATTGAGGAGGGACTATGGCCTATATACTAGAATGAGAGTTGTTGGATGCCCTAGTAGAGGTGGATCATGATGAAACATACGGTCCAACGAGAGCTGCAGCGCTATAACCAACAGGTGGAGTATCGTACTAGTAATCATTGGATCCAGCGGCGGCTTTTTTGTACAGCAGGCATGTCCTCGTGGTTTACGAGGGCACCAGGTGATTGCGCGACGGACGTGGCCTCCAGAAATGTGGAGATGAAATCCGCGTCAGACAATGCGTTCGATGCTACTCGATGGAAACGAAGGCTTTCCGGTCCTTGTGGCGAAGGGTAATTGTAAGATTCAAGTGAGAAAGTTCGTGGAGAGAAAACCCATGTGGGTGGAGGAGGCACAGCGATCCAGTCGCTCCTGGACTGCGTGCCTCCAGTAGTATAACCCAAATCATTCGTTGATCATATCCTAGGCGTCGGAGATATCACCTCAGATGCTGATTTTGTTTCTAGTCCATGTCCGACAACAATTTTGATCAGACAGGCCGTTTGAATGCGTAGAGTGAGAACAGAGTTTTGCAGGACGACCAGGGCTGAAACCCAATTCCTCTATCAAAGGTTGCATCGCACCATCGTTTTCTTCTTAGTCCACTGAGAAAGCAACGGGATCCTTCTTGCGATGGTAGTGGGAAATCAAGATTATGCTCACATGAAACTTTTGATGTCGGAGAAAGCCAGGCGTGAAAGCACAGGCACCATAGACGTTCCGGTATCGGCTCGGGCTATGCTTGCGAAAAGGACAAGCCAGGCGTACCCCTTCCCCCTTCGTCTGGAACGAATCGAACGTGACTACTTTCAACGTCTTGCCTTTGTTGATTGAGTCAGTAGAGATGTGGGTTCTTTCTACCAGAACCTTTGCCCTTTACTATCAGCACAATCATTTGTCTCAGCGGTATAGCCTGTGGTATTCGCACTCAAATAGTACTAACTCCGGGAGGGGTTGATTTTTGACACGATTTGTGGGCAATTACTCGGTCGGGTCTAGTACTTTTGAAAATAAAAAACACACTTGGAGTCGCATTCGTCCCCGAGCCTGTGAATCAGGAAGGTGAATGGGCGATAAAACGCAATGAACCCTCCGGGGCTGTACCACCTGTCAAAGTCTTGCGCGACAGAAACGCGAGAGTTGTTTAAATACTGCACAAGACAATACATGGAAGACTTTGTGGCTTCCAACCGTTTCAACTGAAACAGTCTCTGAAAGATCCAGGACTCCTGATCAATTCAGGGTCCATACGCTCCATGGTCCCTCCGCTGGGGATTCTTTCAAATAGCGTGTCAATGCATGGTCATATTGTTTCGGATTTCCTATCAGCCCACTCACGGCAATAGTGTCCTGCAACCGATAAAGTATTCCATTTCACAAGTGTCGCAGTTCCTGACTTGGTTCGTTCACGATGGCAGCGTCGTTCGCCGATTTGCCCGACGTCATGGAAGGTGGGTAATCATCCATGACGAAGAATCTAAATTCTCGTTAGACGCATTGAAGAACCAAAGGTGTGAGTGAATCCGCAGACTCACGATGTAAGCATAGTTTACCTAAAAGTGCGGAGAAGGTAGGGTTCGCTATCACACAGTTGCTTAACGAATGTACCGTACTTGTGATAAGTTCATCAATCCCCGCCGATAGGTATATCTGCGATGGACCGGGAAAGGTCGAGAGACAGCGTAAGGGTATGAGGTCAAAGGTGAAGCGAGCATTGTAGCGCGCGGTGTTATGGAGCACTTACCATAGAGGTGGAAGAAGTTGCGCTCGCAGGTGCGAGTTCAACCATGCGCCCGAGAGATGTACTCTCCAAGGAGAGTGCAAGCGCCCATCCAATCATGATCGCAACCGCGAGAGTAACTAAGGCAGCACCACTAGTGGTTTTAATGGAAAGGTATGAGTATAAGCACTTAAAGATGTTAATATTAAAATTATAGAAATCGAAGGATAAATACATATAATATGCAAACCGAGATATGAATAGGAAATACCTATGACAGCCTCTTGCGGGTTTGCCGAACTCCATGACTCTGAATGTGAAATAAATGCGATGTAATACTATTTCTGAGATTTAAATTATTGATATGCTCGGGTTCGAAATTTTGGCTTTTGTCGCTCATTTTATAAACGTAGGATAGGCACTCTTCGATCGAATCTGCGGACCCCATTTGTACAGGATCCAGGGGATAGGAAGCATCAAGACGGACAGGAATCCAAGAAGACTCGTGGCCCATCCGATACCGAGTTTCGTATACACTGCGGCGTATTAGCACGGGAGACGAATGAGGCAATGGGTATAATGTGGCTTACTCTGGATCGTGAAAAGAGGAAATGTTGCGCCTAACATGTATCGTAGGATGCCGTTACCAGCAATGGCTGACGCTCCGTTCAGGGGGCCGTATACGTCAATTAGGTAGAGGGCCATTGATATCTTAGGAAGGGAGCTGAACGTGAGTAAGAGTTTAGATATTATCTTGTAGAGGTTGACTTACGAAAAGGGAAACGTTTCCCCACGCAAATGGTATTGCCGCAACAACTGGAACAGCCCAGTGAGCACCCTTATCAGCGCTCCATGCAAACCAAAACAGACCGATCGGCATCCCAAAGCTACCGAGCATAGCACTGTAGAGTCTATGCTCCGGGGCAGCGTGAGCTCGACCATCAGACAATGCTTGGTGATAGTGTTTCTGATATATGGTTCTATCGATAACAATGGAACTCGTACTACCGGCGGCAACGCCAAGGCCGATGGCGAGGAAGGTGAGCCCGACTTGGGATATGGTGAAGTGATAAGGTGCGTTTTTGAAGACGATGGGGAATGCGGCGAAAAAGGAGAAGAGGACTGCAAAGGCGAAGGCTGTGTACATTGAGAGGAAGAGTACGATGGGCTGATGATGAATGTTAGGAAGTCGCTAGTGAAGATCTGAATGGGGATATTACTAGCGTACCTCAGTAGCCAACATGTGTAGCGGCCGAAATAACGTAATAGTGAGGAGTGTCTTGAGCGCGGCAATTCCGGTGGGGCTTTTGGGAGGTTCGATACCTAGACGCGCAGCGCGGCGCTTTAGGATAATTTTCTTATAGGTTTCTCTCATCGGGAGGGAGGTAAGATACACCGCAACCGATATAAATAGAATAGACCATTGAGTCCACCGCCAGGTTTTGTATTGCGCTGCAAACCCACCAACAACTGGCCTATATCATAAAGTTAGAATGATTTTTCCAATATCACAAGGACCGAAAAGACTCACCCAAGAGAAGGGCCAGCAAATGGGGCCATCAGGAAAAGACTAGTTGCAACAGCCCTCAAGTGCGGAGGGAAGAGATCGGCGTTTGTACCAGCTCCAACTGCAAGGACAGGGCTTCCGAAAAACCCGGCGAAGAACCGGCAGACTAGTAGGGAGGCGAAGTTTTGAGAAAAGCCGACGCCGAGTGTAAAAAGCATCGAAATCGGGAGTGATAATTTGTATACCACATTGCGTCCATGTGTCTCGCTGATTGGTGCAGCAAGAACTGGGCCGAAGGCGAGCCCAACAACGTATAGCGAGAGGCCTAGAAAAGCAGCGGTCGATGAGACGCTGAATTGCTTCATGACATCCTCTACCGCTGGTGTGTACACAGATGATCCGAATGTTCTGGGAATTATTAGTTGCTGTAGAGAATGCTAGTTTCTCAATAAATGGAGATAGTTGGTTGAGAATGAGATATCCGATAGTACTTACACTACGAAGCCGAAGAGAGACGGTGGTATTGTGTGGTAAGCACGAATCCACATGCTCCAATTGTGCGGGTTTTCGGGGTCGTCAGGTCCTGTCCAGTCTTGAGCCGTAACCACTCTTGTCGTAGGACTCATATCTCTGTCTTCCAGTCCAGCAGACTTTTCGACATCACCATTTACCGCGTCTTGTTCGTCGTTGTTCCGAGTGCGAACGCTTTCAGGCCGCTGTATTCCCTCGACCTCCATGTCCTTGAGATACTCTCCTTTCTCCATCATACTCATGGAGGAATTATCAACCTCTTGGTCAGATCTTCGCGGATCTCTTCCATACGTTGCTGGCTCCATCGAGTGATGCGTCGTCGTTCCAGAGGACGCAGCGGGGTTAATAATTCGTCTCAGCGAGAGGGTTGAAGAAAGAGGAATTTGAAGCACGCAATACGAAAGACTCAGCAAGGATAATCTTGAGCGTAGTAGTGACAATGTGACTGTGATGATTAAAGGGGAGTTTGATACTTGCCAGTTGCTAGGAAGCAAAGCCTTTTAGCTTCGCAAGCCATGATAGCGACGCCTCCTCTACGCCCTATTGTAGGCATAAATCGCATCACCATTGGAAATCGACACGATAATTGCGCCACATGTACAGATCCCGAGGTGTTTAGTTGAGTATTCAACAAAAACTACGCCCGTAAGAGTCGAATAGGTATGGTTGAATTGGTAAATTCTCTATCCTCGGCATTTTCCAACGTTTACTAATCTACCAAAACTAATCCACAAAGCTGCGTTGGGCGGAACCGAGCTTGTTGAAGGCTCTATAGGGGAAGATTGAAGTCGAATCCATTGCATAATTGAATATGGCGGGGTTCTCGGTTCTCGGTCGTGATAGTATAGTTAATAATAAGCATATGTAGGACGGGAAGTTGTATGTGAGGGTGCTGAGGCGAGCAGAAAATGTAAGACCACATAAAGCGCACGGACCACATTGGTATGGGCCGACCAATATCAACATTTGAAGTAATAACTAATCAACTTTATGAGCACAAAAGAGGGTGCATTCTACTGAAACCCCGTAGTTGCTCGCCCATGGTGTAAGCGGACCTCGCAGCTCATCAACTCCCCCAAGCCATCTCTGAAGCTGGCTGGAGGGCCATGTTGTGAGCAACTTTCAAATAAGTATATTGCATATTAGACGTGTTTGTAGAGCTGGTTACCACTCTTTGGGTCGGACACAGAATGCTTCCTTTGATTTTGTGATTTACACCATTTATTCACCATAATTTTTAATTCTTTGTTGGGTCTACATATTAAACTTTATGATTCCTCTACCAGTTAGCGTTTGTATGCACCTTGTATTAATCTGCATCGCGAGGCTCAACTACACGTGCTTTCGCATTTCTGATTTTATAGATTTTCAGAATTTATACAGGCACGTCGAGCTTAGTCGGCGCAGCATCTCAAGTTCTCCTGCCAAGACTCCAAGATCGCGTTAGAAGAATGTAGCATTCATGTGGCCAATTAGAACACACTGAGACTCCCAAGATAAATAAACGGTCTGCAAGTTTCCCTGAGACCCAGTGGCACAGCAGCATCCACGTCTACCTCAAGAAACTTCAAGAGCAACTTATCCAACGATGCATCCACACACACTATCTCGAACATTGCAACATGTCGTCTCGCAGCATCGAGCTCGAGGATGTCAAGACATGGCTGGATGCTGCCGCCACGGGAGATATCGCTACGTTTCAGAAACATCTTGACTCCGGCTTCGGCATCGAGTACAAAGCGCCCTATCCACACGGATTTGAAAGGGACGGTTTTCGATCAACTGCGCCAGCGCTTGTAGTGGCGTCTCAATATGGACAACTAGAAGCCGTCCAATTCCTGCTCGATCAAGGTGCGAACGTTGACAACAGGAATTAATTTCCACTCAAAAGCCATTCCGTCTTACACGCTGCGGCAACACGCGGTAGTGTTGAGATTGTCAAACTCCTTGCGCCACATGGCGCGAAGTCTGAATGCCAGAGTTTCCAAGGCCCCACCCATCCCCTAGTCGCATGTGCAGGCATATTGCCCGCACACGCCTTCACAGCTTCGCATATGGACGTCATTCGAGTATTGCTGGACTTCGGCTATGACCCTAACGGACTCGATGAGAACAACCAAAGCCCGTTGCATTGGGCGCTCATGCACGACAATACGGAGTTACTTATGCTTCTTCTTGACAACGGGGCAGACGTTAACATTAGGCCATGGGATACTGCGCAAAGCCCTCTCGATTACGCTGCCTGGAACTCCCGACTAGAAATCGTTGAACTGTTTCTTTCCAAGGGAGGTAGAATGCAGAATAACATTGGAGAATACACTGTGTTACACCACGCCTCGAGGGGGGGGCAAATTAGAAACAATACGTATGCTTCTCGACCGTGGATGCATCGATGAAGCAAGCAAGTGTGACAGCACCACGGCTTTGCATGGCGCGGGATCAAGTGCAGTTAAACTGTTGGTAGAGAGGGGATTTAATTTGGAAGCGCGATCATCCCATAACGGAATGACTCCTCTACTCCTCGCCGTACGGGATTGCAGGACGGAAACTGTTGAGATCCTGCTCGAGTTGGGAGCCGATATCCACGCTCGTGACGACAAAGGCGATACCGCGCTCCATTTCATCGGCTATCATATCTACGATACGTATCTGCCCTTCGTCAATTTGCTACGGTATTTAATCACCCGAGGAGCAAACGTTAAGGCAAGCAACCACCTTGGTGAATCACCACTTCATACGATTATTGGAGTCTTGGACCCTCGATATGGCGGCCATGAATCAAACTCTACGTTGCAAAGAGCTTATCCAAAACCAATTACCGAAAGCGTGGAAATCTTACTCGGAGCCGGCGCTAGCGTCCATTCACGTGACGAGAACGGGAGAACTGCCTTGCATATAGCAGTGTCTGCGACGAACATCGAGGTGATCGAAGTGTTGCTCACGGCTGGGGCTGACGTTGCGGCGAAGCGGAAAGACGGATGCACTCCGCTATTCGAGGCCGTGATAACCTCACAGTCCAATGTGAAATGGCCTTCAGTTGTCGCAATTGGAAAACTCATTGAATTTGGAGCAGACTTGAATGCAACAAACCATGAGGGCAAGTTAGTTCTGCATTGCCTCGTGGATGACGCCAGGGATTTGGATGACTGGGAATATCGAAAGACGGCCTTATCTCTCCTCAGTAACGGGATAAACATTGGTTCGCGAGATTCACGAGGACAAACTGCAAAAGAACGGACTGAAACTCTTGAGAAAAAGGATTGGATCGAGTTCCTAGCAAACAATGAACACTACCCAAGAGCTGCATAAACGCGACGCGTATGATATACCAACCATACATGTAGCCCATCTTCATCTCCAAACAAGTCTAAGGATACTTCTCGCCACCCCTCGTTTTTCAAGCCAACCCCCCCGAGCTATTTCTTTAGTCCTGTCTCGTGTCTTCTTCGTGCTAGGTACGGGACCGGGTCCACGTCAACCTCATTGCTCTCCTGGGCTTCTCGTCAAATAGATGGGACCTATTCAGAAGGCATGAACGAAGAGATAAGCTTATCAGATGATATCTGTATTGAACATTTCAATCATGCTATCCATAATTGTAAGTGAAACCTTCGGATTCATATTCCAGGTCAAACACCCTTGCTAATATACGTACCTATAGGTGACACAGGCACAGCGACAGAAAGCACGGCGGAGTGTTCGTTTCGGACTGTGTGGAGTACAGCATCAATATTGTTGATGTTGCGGTGGAGGCCAACACCAGGGGTGTCGATGGAGGGACACTAACCTGTCGCTCTGAAAACAACGACCACAAACAAGGAGACCAGGAATACTTTCTGAAATGGGACGACATTACCGCCTCTACTGCCAACTTCTGTGATAATCTTTATACGAACAAGATGAAATTTGGACCCGGAGAAGCCGGTTCTCATACTCTCGCATCCACTCACTGCGTCGTTTCGCTGACTTGGGAAGGCGGCGACAACTGCCCACCTGGTCCTGATTTCAGTGGAGTAGCACCTGAGGTCAATGATGTAATTGATTTCTATAATCAACGACTCGCGGTTCCTATCGATAGATGTAAGTTTCCGCCTCTACACCACGTCATTTTAGAATCACCAAAGAACTAGGTGATACGTCAAGCAACGGCCAAGAGTTCTGGAAACAGGGTGGTAAGTTTCTCAAAGACTACCTCATGTGGCAGATAAGTAGATCGCTATAGTTCACGGTCTGCAAGACACGGAGTTTAGACTAGCCACTGAGACCCCCAACAATGCGATCTCAGTAATTATTCAATATCGAGTCCTGTATTTTGCGCGTGCCACTTGCATTTCCTTGGTCAACATCTACTCAACTGCGTAAATGGGTGGTACTCACATCCTACACTTCTCCTATCAAAATCCAGAACATTGTAATAACATCTTAAGAATGGTGTTCCCAGGACAGTGAAGTCTAGCTCATCTATATTCTTCTTGCCCTATGGTTGAAATCCGACGACGCATCGAACTCCGAGATTCCCAAACTCCATCTCCAGCGCGTAATCCATGGGACCCAGCTCGAAATATTGGCCACCAAGGTTGAAAGTCAAGTCTGGAAGTTCCATGATTTTGCTACAATTTACGGAATCGAGCCAGAAAGGAATACTGTCGGGTTGGATGATCTCCCTTAGCCTAAAGAATACCTCGCTTGGAAGCCAGATGAAGGACTCCACGGTATCCAATCGAGCTGTGAAACCCGACAAATTGTACGAATCGCTCTCATCACCACCCCATGATAGGCCACGGGCTTCTACACGCCATGGGCCATTGAGAAGAGGTGGGCCAGTTTCAAAAGGGTCATGATTTCCTCGATCCGGACCTGTAACATTTGACAGAGGGATATCTACGATTGTGCCTTCGAACATCTCCGGGTTAATCCCGCCGAAATTGATTTCTCCAGGAACAGCATTCCGACCTTCTGTAGCTCCCAGGGCTATGTAAATGACATTACGAGGGAGTAATGATTGCAGGACCATGCTTGCAAAGGGGTTGTTTATTCTGAGTAGGGACCACGCCTCATCTGGTGGAGCAAGCCCGAGGATTGAGTCAAAGTCATGTCTCCAGAGAATAGTCGGAATCCTAGTGACCTGGTCGAGCTCATGAAACAGTTGGTCTCGGACCTGGAGACCGGCAATCGTGAGTGTGTCCTGGCTGACGTGACCAGTTCCTCGGAAGCCGTTGTACATAAATCGTGCTGGAGTCCCGTCACCATTGTGAGTCTTCGAGGAGGAAGGGCTGTACTGGTAATGTCCGCGACAAGCCTCGTCCTCGCACTCTGTGGAGAAGGTGAACATGTCAGACCTGGAGATGTCAATGGGACTACGGAAAGGCCGCGGTGGGGTTCCGACGTTGATTATTGTGAAGTACTGGAGATTTTCCAGGTTCTAAGTTTAAATGTTAGCATATCAGATGATGGTTTGGATGTTGCAGGATTATGGTAATTGGTGATGAGAAGGGTCTCTCAGCAGGCAAGTCAGATGCCGCCATTGGCTTCTGAATAACTCCTGCCGTGGCTCCGCAAGCCGTGCCAGCTGCCACTGCAACGAGAGATAAGACTTTCCGCATCTCTGTCCAATGAGTTGCTTGCAGAGAGAGCTGTGATGAGTGGGGACGAAATGATAGTTTGAATACAGCAAGGCGAGCTGGGTGGTGTAAACAAAGAACTGACGCACCACAAGTATTTTATTGATCTGAGTGCTTCGATAAGTTAAAGAGAGAAAGACAGAAAAACATGACTTCAATTTCCCCAAAATGCCGAGTTGCAACGGGACTAATGCGGCACAGTCTACGGCGAGTACGTTGCATAGCCCGCTTGGTGGGAAGAGCAATCGTATTTAAGCCACATTTATTGCTACGCCACAAGGAGCTGCAGCCTGGCTATCTCCAGGCTGTTGACACTCGATTAGAACAACGCAACTAACAGTTTTAATCTCCTTGTCGGAGAATAAAATTTGAATGCTACGTTCATTAATCTATGGACTTAACAATTGGTGATATTTCCCTTGAAGTCCTAGCTATCACCCGACACCGAAGCTGCTTTCGCAGGAGAAATTGGAGCCATCGAGAATACGCAGAAACAACTTCATATCTGTTTTATAGTACGATACGTACTTGGAACGCTAAAAAGAGCGAGAGAATATATCGGAAGGTTCTGGTCTCGACTGGTGATACAATGGAAAACCCTGATTCGCGAGTGATCAAGCATACCAGCACCTGTCCGGGAGGTTACCCTGGCTTCCTTGACGTTCCCACATAGACGACAAGAACAGCATCGTAGGTCGCAGTTGCAGTGATGATCTCTTGATTCGAAGACCTCGAAGTGAGAGGCGGAATAACAGCAAATCCCAGAACGAATAGGCTGGTGGTCAAGAGCCTGAAGCCTTTTTTGCTTTTTATACGACAATGAGATTATTGGAACTAATAAGAAGAGTCCAGTTCCGATGGAAGTCAGGAGCAGAGCGACGTTATCATCGTACTGAGACATGTGAACGGAATAGGGGCGTTTTGCAGGTATAGGATGCATGCTCTCATGGTTTCTGAGGGCGATTCTCTTTGCACGTAGCAATAAAGTGATTATGGCCGCTCGCATATTCCGTTCCTTGGCGAGGATCGTCCAGTGTCCTCGCTAAAGCTACACATATGCTGTCCGGTTCGACGCTAAAAGCTTTCGGAATGATACAGTATACTCAGTGCATCGGCGGCATCCTTGTAGTGGTATTCTTCTAGCTCCTGAGCTGGCATCTTCGCAGTGATCTCCCGGGTTACTATTTTTGGTCGTTGGAGTTGGGAAATTTTTGTACGATAAGACCGCTTCATCTACGAAAGATATTGAGTGATGAGCAGATATTCATATTTCGTACGTGAAAACCGTGAAACCTATTATGTTCTTTCAGGAAGTATCGTAGCTCGGGACTTTGACCGCACTCAAGGCGCCACAAACATTGAGATCATGGTCCAATTCAACGAGCTCGTACCAGTAATAGTATAGACTCAACAGAGCCAGCAGCCCCAAGTGTTTAAAGTTATACCATGTATCCCGAAACTAGCCTCTAGCACACTAGAGAGGTTGGAGTTAAATCATCGCGATGCCTTTTGAAAGAAGGGAAATCTCTAGGGGAGCAACCATCACTGCAGTGGCGATCTTCGATTTTTTTCTACGGTTCTTATGAGCGAGGACATAGGTGGCGGCTAGCGATGATACTAGACATGGCTCGGCCTCTAGCTCCAGTATTCTCCAACATGCTGATGGGCCGCGACAGGCTTAGCTTCGGTAATTTCCGCGGCTTAGATCCAGATTAAGCTTCGACGTCTACTCTACCAGCTGAAGGGTTCCAAATAGACGGTTTTTGGGGAGGAGAACAAGGCGATATGTTGGGCGCTAGCAGGTTGGAATGTAGTAATTCCTTTTCAAGAGACACAGAACGTTTCTCGGGTGTTGGTGACTTTCTGTTGCGGAAAAGGAGATTGGTTGAGAGTCGGCCTCGTGAAATAAAGACCAGCAGGAGTGAGAAGGAAGAAAGCTCAGAGATGCCCATATCATATTCACTAGGATGGCACCTTGAGCTTGAGAAACATATTTACCTCTAGTTTTACTGCATGGCCCAGAAATGACAGTCAGTACGGTTAAATCTGGATTGCTTGTATAATGCCAAGCTACCTTGGCTGAAGGTAACAACTTCTCAGTATAGCAACTAATAGTGAGGAGGTGCATTCAGGATGACTTGCGAAAAGTAAAAAGGCTCTATTAATATATCTAATTAGTGGGCAGACGTGATACTTCGACGAGTTATTGTCGCTCGCGAGGTCGAGATTTGCGGTGAGGTTGGAACTTTGCGCTAATCCAAACACACACTAGTGCCATTGGAGATCAGCCGACGACTTGCCGACCCCAATCTTTTTTTTTCTCGGAAATCGACCACACCGAAATCTGAAGCCAGTACAATTTGTAGCCTTGAAGCAGAACCACCATGGCTGCGACAGACATTGACTCAAGGAAACGCAAAAGGAAGCATCGAAACCGAGCTGATGCAGAAGTTTTGGAATCATCCAACGAGCCCACAATCGCAAGCAATTCCGTCGCTGAACCGACGAAAACGAAGCCCCGCAAGAAGTCCAAGAAGGTCCATACGCCTGAGTTGGAGGAAGTCGGAGTTGTGGCAAGTGTTTCGCAGAATGAAGATGATTTGAACGAAGAGAAAAATGTAGAGGGCCTGAACGAGGAGGGAGATGAAGACTTGAACGAGATGGAAGATGAAGATGACTTGAACCAAGAGTTAAACCAAGAGCGGAAGGACGATCTCCAGGCGCATTCCGACCTTCCTTCTGGAAATTCACTGTCACTTCCAAGGGATGATTCACAAAAGTTCTCTGACCTCAATTTGAACGAGAAGACCATGCGGGCGATTAAGGATATGGGCTTCGAGAATATGACGGAGATACAGCGACGCGCACTGCCAATATTGTTGGCCAATAAGGACGTACTTGGAGCCGCGAAAACCGGCAGTGGCAAGACACTGGCATTTCTTATCCCAGCGGTGGAGCTGTTGAGCTCTCTACGATTCAAACCGCGGAATGGCACTGGAGTAATAGTGATATCACCTACAAGAGAACTCGCGCTTCAAATATTTGGCGTCGCCCGAGAGCTTCTGGCGCACCACTCGCAAACATACGGGATTGTTATCGGAGGTGCCAATCGACGTGCAGAGGCCGAAAAACTTGCCAAGGGGTAGTCCTATCTTATCCATAGTCGCCGTCGTAAACGTTCCAGCTAACATAACATTGCCAGGGTCAATCTGCTTATCGCTACTCCCGGCCGGCTCCTTGATCACCTGTTAAATACCCCATCCTTCGTTTACAAGCATCTCAAGGCCCTGGTAATTGACGAGGCAGACCGGATCCTTGAAGTGGGCTTTGAGGACGAGATGAAACAGATTGTGAAGATATTGCCGAAGGATGAAAGGCAGACGATGTTGTTTTCGGCTACCCAAACTACGAAGGTTGAGGATCTTGCCCGAATATCTCTCCGCCCTGGCCCCATGTACATCAACGTGGACCACACAAAAGAGCACAGCACCGTAGAGGGGCTTGAACAGGGCTACGTCATTTGTGACTCGGATATAAGATTCCGCCTACTTTTTTCTTTCCTCAAGAAGCACCAGAAGAGAAAGATCATTGTGTTTTTCTCCTCCTGCAATTCGGTAAAATTCTACGCCGAGTTGCTCAATTACATCGATTTACCGGTTTTAGACCTTCACGGGAAGCTAAAACAGCAAACCCGTACGAACAGGTTCTTTGAGTTTTGCAATGCAGCCTCTGGCACTCTTATTTGCACTGATGTTGCGGCCAGAGGATTGGATTTTCCAGAAATCGACTGGGTCATTCAGTTTGACCCGCCGGATGATCCTCGGGATTATATCCACCGTGTGGGCAGAACTGCGAGAGCTAACGCGAAAGGCCGCTCATTGCTCTTTCTTTTGCCCTCGGAAGCAGGCTTCCTCAAACTGCTTAAGGAGGCGAGGGTCCCGCTCGTGGAGTTTGAACTCCCGGCCAACAAGATTCTCAACATTCAAAGCCAGCTCGAGACACTGATTGGAAAGAACTATTATCTCAATAAGGTATGCAAAATATACGGCCCTTGCTGACTCCTTTGCTAATGGCCCTAACAGTCTGCGAAAGACGGATATCGATCCTATCTCCAGGCGTACGCTTCGCACAGCCTGCGGTCCGTTTTTGACGTGCATAAGCTGGATCTAGTAAAAGTGGCGAAGTCGTTTGGATTCCAGACCCCACCGAGGGTGGATATTACGTTGGGTGCAAGTTTGAGTAGGGATAAGAAGTCAGAAGGAAGGAGGCCATATGGAAGTCAGCCACAGCAAGGCAAAAGGCCGTTTCAACGGAAGAGGATAGAAGGCTGATATCAAAATGGGTTTAAATTTCACCTGGGCGGGTTATAATTATGCAATATGCAATGAGCCTTGTAAAGGATAATTGCAATCCTATGTAGTGGCCAATAAACTGGGAGTAACATGACATAAAATTGGTGTCAGTTATGTTACTTGTGAAACCGGTCCCATTTTAAGGCCAAGTTTTGGCACGCTAACCAAGACCTTGAGTTAGAATGGTAGGTTTGTACTCCCATACACGCTCCTAATTTTACACTACTAATCTTGCTAAAGCCATCCAGAAGGTTGAATCTGAAAATGGTTTGCTCTGTGTTCAATGGGTGCGGTTCCGCATGCAACGTAACCGACACCATAAAATCTTCATCAGTTCCAATATCTGTTTAATGCATCATCGCTGTTGCGGATAATAGTAAGCTCGGTGTAACTAAAGTTATCGATATAAATCCTCGGCCGTTATTCGATATCGAAGAATGGGGTGGCACATGGCAATGGAGGCCGCAAATGTACGTCACTGGATAGGCTTACACTGCTGAGTTGTCAAGCGTAAAAAGCTTCAACCAATCATGAGCGCGGGTCTAGCAGAACGACCGTCTGGGTCGTCCCGGAAACCTTAGCAGAAGCTATGGGGCCGACGCTAAAGCAGGCAGAAAACATGAATTACGGCGAGGAGAGACGGTGTGGGTTTTCTCAGAGACTTCTCAGAGACTTCTCAGAGACATAGAGAGAAGGGAGGTAGGAAAAATGGCGTCGTTGAGCGGCTACGTGCAGGAAGGCCACAATCAAGCGCCCAAAGGCCTGAATGTGGGGTTTCGCGCCAAAATGCGGCGAAAAAAGAGACCAGGAACAAAAATAAGTATCTAATATTTGCGCACCGTGGTTCAGGCTGCGGCCTCCAGCCACCGAGATTCTTTACACCAATCGACGGCAGATGGGCACATGGAGATGGGATTTGCTCTGGCTGTCGTGGCCGAGGTGGGCCGCTGAAAAGTGAAGCATTGTGAAGGGTAGAAATCTCACCCAACGCTCCGAAAGGCTCGGTTTGAACGCAGCATGCAGGAGGTGCATGAAGCCCTATCCTCATCCGTTGGGGCCTGGTTCGAACTGATGGCGCCGGTACAGAGAGTCGCACGCAGGAGAAAATAAGGATGACTGGATTGAATTCAGGTGGCTGGTACAACGTCGACGTCCAAGGCTGATGCTTTTCGGCAAACGCACCGCCTTTTCGTACACTCTTCTGTGATCACCTCACAGCTCGAAGCTCGGCATTGACTGGTCGAGTCGTTTGTTGTTGTTCGTGTTGTCGCCAGGTCGCCCATCGGCCAATTACGCTCAGACCTTCGCAACGCTGCTAAAATCGTTTCCGCTGACGGGCCTGACCCGCCAGCTTTGCCTTTGTTTCTTTTGCAACCACCACAATCACCACCAAGCAACCACCCCGGCCTTGCTCTCCCCTCGTCCACACTTTGCTCCTCCCACCGAGCTCCCGCTCCGGTGCCTCCTCTACCGCTCCTCTAATTGTGCATCGCACGCTGACCCGCAAAAGGCGCTCTTCTGAGCCTCGACGGCTTCGAGCCGTTTCGTTACACAGAGCCTCAGCTCGAAGCGGACAGCGCATCAAATTTTCAACCACAAAACTCAATTGCTCAAACAGTTGAGCACCCGAGAAAGCTCACCAACACCTCCTCAAACAGCATATTCCTGCCATGTGCTGATTACACCTCGACATCTATACATAATTGTCGGATCAGTAGGGACAACTAATTGGCTGGCTCCAAGTCGCTGCTGCATCTACACAGCTTCGTTGCGCAAAGACGAGACAAGCCGCGCAAGCCAGTGATCGTCCGATCACTATCAACTACGGCCTTTAATCCCCATCTTCCTTCCAGGCCAGAGCAGTCCGCTGCTTTTTGACCCTTCCAAACTCAACAAAACCGCCTTCCATGTATCGAACTGCACAGAAGACCACCTAAACCTCCACCCAACCTCATAATGGGCTTGGATACTCGCAAGCCACCCTTGCCAGCTCCTACCGAACCTTCAGTTCTCAGTTCCATCGACAACGATATCGACACCACTTTGGGGGACGATCTAGATACAGACGTATCCCGCCGCACCGACAAGACCTCATTCTCAATTCCCGAGGACGGCAGCCCCGTTACAATAACTACGGCGAAAAAGGAGCTGAATCTTCGAGGAGCACACCCATCGCAAACGTCGCTGCTGATTGAATACTTTGAAGCGGGAAAGGGCGATAAAGTCCATTCACGACCGAGTGTTCGAGTAAGAGTGACACCGTCCTCCCATCGACGAAACAAAACTGCAAACGACCATATTCAGATTACACAAACGATCAAGAATAGCCGTAAACCATCGTATACTAAGCGCATCTCGCTAGGGAATAAGGCTCAGGAAGTAGCTGTGCAGCCTACGGAAGTCTCTTACTCGGAAGAATCCAATCTTTCCGGACGCCCCCCTGTCGAAGTAGAGGTTTTACAAAACGATAGCGACTTGTCGAGGTCGGACCTCTCCCAAGGCCGATACATCCCCGCGACCTCGGACATCTCTTCCATGCCCCCAGATAGCATGCTTGAAGGAGAGCCAGTTATCCAAACCTTTCAACGACCACGCAGCCGAAGCCTAGCAAGGGAAGAAGTTGTTGAAACTCGGGACACACTCAAAGCTCCATCCCGGAGAAGAAGTCGAAGCCTGAGCAAGGAACGCATCACACAGAGAGTCATGGAGAAACTGGCAGCCGAAACTGGTGACAGGCATACTCCAACCAAGCGGAGAGAAGAAAAAATCAGCAGAGAGGAATTGTCAGAAACTGGAAGGTCTCCGCGACGCAAGTCGAGCAAAGGCTACCGAGACGAAGAGGTTAGCGGCGTGAGCGGAACAGAATCGAGTCTGCTGTCGTCGAACGTCAATCGAAGGTCTGGTGATACCCACTCTATGAGGTCTGGAATGTCAGGAACTTCTTCAATCAACAATCCCAAACTACTCGCGACAGTCGAGGATGCCATCAAACGCCTCATTCTTCCAGAGCTGTCCGCTTTGAAGGAGGAACAGCGAACTCTTCAGAACCGAAACAAATTCGAGTCAATTCCCAGGGATAGCACGTACGAACCTGTGACATCGTCTAGCTCTCGAGACACTTCAAGACGGCGAGTGTCGAAATCTTCAAGCGCTCCAAATGTTGCTGCATCTAAACCCAAAGTTGTTCTCAATCGTGATGGCGATGACCCTGGTGTTGTCCTCTCTAGTAACTCTGTCCGGAAAGAACGTCGATCGAGCCGAGGCTCCACTTCAGAACGGAGCTATCCCGAATCAACGGAGACGATTACACGTGAAGAGGAAAAGGTACGTCGCAAGAAGAGCAAGGATCGATATACCGGCAGAGACATTGCGACTGCAGGACTTGCTGGAGCTGTTCTTACTGCTGCGGCACTAAGACATCATGACTCGAGAGAATCAAAGGACGACAAGAAGGAAAGGAGAAGGCGGCATAGCAGAAGCAGTCGCAGCCGTTCCGCGAGCATATCGGAGAGCGTAGAGGAGAAATACCAACGGAAAGAAGAGATTCCGCCAATGCCCATGCAGAGTGAGCTTCAAAGCTCGGAGCTGACTCGAGAGTCAATTCTATCTGCAGATACGGAAAGACCAGTTTCAAGATCATCAAGAGGCACTGGCATCGGTACACCCATTCGGGAGGTGTCTCGGGGCTCTCCACGTCAAGTTATGTCGCCATCGCCTAGGACGCCTACCCGGACGCCAGTAGCACTTCAGCGGGGTCTTCATACTTTCCACAGCAACAGATCCCAGGGCGACATCAGCCTACCGAGGGAGAAAAGCAATCAGAGCATTTCCTCTAAAGCTAGGAATGCAGCACTCACGGCTGCTGGGCTCGATGGAGCTGCAGCGTTAGCAAAAGAGCGTGCTATTGAAACGAATGAGGAACCCGTATCCCAGTACGAGTACGCTGAGCAAACCCCAACTCGAGAACTCAGTCCCATTCAGAGTGTTGCTAGTTACAGGGAAGAGGAAAATGGTGCATCCCAACACCTTAGATCCAGCCATAGCGCCACTACGCTTTCCTCTTCCGGACACCGTGCTCACAGAAAGGGATCAAGTCTGTCCATTGATTCTCTAGAATCATCGCCCAGCACAAAGATGGCACGTACACGAAAACGACCCCAAGGCGTCAATCTCGAACACGGTCGTGATATTTTGGTAGGAGATTTGGCGCGTGATTCTCCTCGGCCAGAGACTCCAGGAGATGTGGATCGGTTCTTCGCCGACAATCATGAACAAAACGAGAAGTATCGAAGAGAATTGGAAAATGGTAGTCAGCGCGGATCTCCTGCTGCTAATTACAAACACTTGACCAGCTATACCGACGATAGTGCAGAAGGGCAGTACCTCGACAAAGTGTCGCTTGGTCAGGATATACGTGGCGTGGGAGCTAATCCGGAATACGTTCGCACACCTCTTGCAGTTGAGTCCGCGGTCGCGTCGCTTCACGAACCATCAACCGTGAGCGTTCGATCTTCGCAATCTAGCCCCCTAAAGAAGGGTGCGATGTCTCCTGTTTCCTCTCTTCACCAAGAATACCATCAGGTATATCCAACGTCTGAGCAACATCATCTTTCTTCTGAAGGAGACACCCTCACTGGACATCAAGACACTCCGAGCAAGGAACGCTGGGAAGCTCTCAGGGACCAAGCTCAGAATCTCTCCGAAAAGCCTCACCAAGATCGTGCCGCAGTTGACTCACCTAGCCATAGCGTTTCCCGTTCCATCGACGAGCCAATCCAGATGAGTGCAAGCGCCTTCCCGGTTCAAGATGACATGCTTCCTGAGATGGGCTATGGTCTCGATGATGAGTCCGAAGTCACAACAAACCCATCCATTATCAAAGGTCCGCTGGGTGGTGGGCAATACCACGACCAAAATTGGCATGCAGAACCGACTCCTCCAACGTCCACAAGAGATGTTCTCAGCGGCCAAGAAGGCGGGGAACACACCACTTCTCATGCGAAAGCAACTGCTATTGGTGTCGGCGCTGGTGCAGCAGCTATCGCTGCCGCCGCTGCGGCTCGTATTCAGCGAGAAAAAGATGAGGCCGCTGGCCAAGGTGATCGCAATTACCAACCTACTCTCGAAGACGATGATTACGAACAAGAAAATCATGATTACCACCAACAGCACGACACGTATACCCCCAAGAATATGACCTCTTCTAGCCCTGCGCTGTGGAAAGACGAAGGGTACATGTCAGCTAACCAACCCGGAGGCATCACTCCTGAACGTCGAAGCCAATCAAGGCTTTTTGACGACGATGGCATGGGCGAATTTGATGATATGGACGGTAACGATCCGTTCACGATGGCGAAGGGAACCCACACACGCCACTTCAGCGGAAACTCCCATGGTATGGCATCTCCGCTTTACGACAGCGCCACTGGCAGGGGTATCGATCGCATTCAGTCTAAAGACGTTGTTGCGCTGATGGACCATCTTACCGTTCGTGATGCACAACGTAACGCTCGCGACACTGAAATCTTGGTCACGCTTGTGCGAAGTGCTGCAGAGATGCGTAATTCATTCGAGGAGATGAAAAGATTCATTGCCGAGCAAGATCGAATCATCATGTCTTCCACGGACAAGAGAGTCGATGCTGCTGAGCAGAGGATTCTGCAAGGGCCACGTCCACAGCCGCTCGGATCTCCTCGTCAACCTAGGCAGCGGTCTGCCGAAGACATTGGTGATCTTCAAGCTCGAAAGAAGAACGTGTTCAAACGCGCTTTGAAGGGGCTGAGCATGAGAAGCTCTAATGATCTGGGGAAGATTGAGGAAATGCTTATGCAACTTCTTGGAGAAGTCGAAGGGTTGAAAGAAGCGCAAGGGCTGCAACGACAGCAAAACACTCAATCGAACAGTCTCAACTCGTATGAGAATCTTAGGGCTGGTGGGGATGCTGGGTATGAGCCGGAAGGGCAAGCAGGCACCTCCTCGTCGCCAAATCATTCTGGCTATCTCTCGAATCCTTCATCTCGGAGAGTCGATGGTATGCATTCGGGCTACGATGGCCGAAGAGGGTCTGAACACCGCATCAGCACTGTTCTGGAGGGAGATGAAGACCTCGAAGCCCATGAAGCACACGCTCTGGACCAATTCGAAAACGATGAGCGCCTTCTAACTCCCACCCAAGAAGTACGCCGTAATAATTCGCTTCCGCAAGAAACCCCTCCACAGGCATCGCAGGCGTTTCAAGGATCCCAAAGTCAAGAGAACACGCCCAAACGAAAGCACAAATCCAACAGTTCTTCAATATTCGGCTTCCCCAAGAACCTCTCCCGTTGGTCCAAGACAACCGCATCTACTGTTCCTGAAAGCGCTGGCCGCAACAGCGGCTCGCGGGAAAAGCGACCTTACTCTGATGCCTCCCGCTCTGGCTCCAATTTGAATGCCAATTACTACGAGGGCCAGTACGAGGTACAGGAGGACGACCGTCTACGTTCATCGCAATCATTAGATAGGCCGTCGTTAGACAGATCGCGAGCAGATCGCGAGATGCGGTCTCCATCCCCTCTTATTCCGGCAGAAGGGCACCAGCAGCAGCGTGGGTTTGAGCCCGAGCTCGATGATCCCAAATATCAAGCGCACCGGAACTCCTTGAACCTGGAGCACCCACAGCCCAGACCCGGCCCCACATATCGCCATCAATCCCACCTTGAGAATCAGGCCCAAACCTTTGAGGGTGTCGCGTCCCCTGATTTTGATCAATGGGGCTCGAATCCCTCGCTGGCACGTAACAGGCTCAGTGGCGGTAACGCCAGTGCTGGGGCAGGGAATCTTTCTCCCATCTCCTCCGACGGCAGCTATTCCCAACACTCGGCGGCGGAACAAGCAGCCCCACCTCGTCCACCGAAAATTAGGGACGACGGTCCTTTGGTCCCCTCACAGCCGTTGGCGGGTCATGGCCAGACACGACAGATGTATTCCAGTGCGGGAGGTTTAGGTAGCCAGGGTCAACTGACGCCGCTGGCACCCATCCAAGAGGTTAGGTATAGCTTGGAGACTGATACTGGCCATCACGTAAGTCCATCTTAGCTTGATTTTTTTTTTTTAATTGCTTGTTTCATTCGTGCCTAACCTAACACCTTCACAGTACTCCCCCAGTCCTTCACCCCGACCTTCGATTCATGGCTTGAACGCAAACAACAATATGCACAGCCCACAGCGCAAGATCACAGGCCCGCGGCCGATGGGCAGCCGAAGCCCCAGCGGACATCCGCAATCGCAGCAGCAGCCGATGTTCGATAACACGGGGACAGTGCGCAGGAAGCCAGTCGCGGCGAGGAGTGCGGGTATGTGAAACGATCCTTTCCGATGACATGCGTGATGAATTGCAGAATTGCAACAAGGCGGAGATGACGATTCGGGAGCGCACCGGCTGACGGTGCGATTTAGATTTGGAGAGTTTGGAGAGCTATCGGAGCAGTCTGGATAGCGAAACTTTTTGAGTAATGCAAGCATTCAACACGAGGCATGGGATAGCGAGGTGGGCGGTTCTCGAGTATAGCGGATTGCGAGATGAGCGTGGAGTTTAAGGTGTTTTTGGGGGCTTTGGTTTCTCGTAGATTGGGTGCAGAAGGACCGAATGAGCGAAGCATGGATTGTTGATGAGCCCAGACCACACCAAAAAAAGCTTGTGCATTTTATAATTATTTTTCTCCTCCTCCATTTTCCTTGTCTTCTGCGCGCTTGTTCTATGGCTTACGACTGTCGATGAATATACACGGTCACTTGGGCTTATAGCGTAGCATGCATACATATGGACTTGAGGCTTATGAAAAATGTCACGACGGCTTTTCCTTTCTTTTTCGATGATGATGATGAAAGAAGGATGCATGGGCTTTAGGATTGATGGGAGTTTTGTCGAATTTTTTTGTATGCCTTACTCTGTTCTGAAAAATAGTAGAGGATGTAGTGGTGGTTGTGGTGAAGTAGGGAGGGGTGGGGTTGGGTTTGGATTGAAGGGAAAGGAAGGAAATGCCTTTCAGTAGTGAGGTCTTCTATTGTGTGGACTTTTTTTTTCTTCCTTTTTTTTTTTTTT